>PVKY010008377.1:0-14113 GCA_004027775.1 Bradypus variegatus
ACATAAGTTAAAATTCTTCTTTTGGGGGAGAAGGAAGGAATCAAACACATACGCTTTCCTACCCTACATGGCAACCAAACAGCCCAGTATTACAAGTCAAACCAGTGTGAGTGAGCAACCTAATGAAATCACCCCAAAATAATAAAACCCAGATTGAACAAAGGATGATTACACAACTTAAAGATAAGCGTTCTGTTTTTTTTTAATGCAACTTGCATTAAGAGCCAACACTTTCAATTAAAAATGTGTATATTCTAATTATCCATTCTCATCTTGATCACATCTCCTAGTATATAAACAAATCATAAAAGGTAATCAAAAGTGTAGTCTTAATATAGTTTCAGGATAAGGGTGCTGTTCTCCTTAATTGTTATTTTACTATGTAATTTAAAATACTACTGCATTACAATTGATAATTACCATTGAGCAAGTCTTAAGTTAAACAGAGAGAGGAAAAAAAAATGGCCCTTGGAGATTGGCATAGAACTAGCAATCAGGCAGTAAAGGCATGCATTTCTTAAAAGGTATTGGGCACCATTTTCAGAATACTCTGAGTTTACTGGGTTTCTGTTTTTAATTTAAGAGTACCCAACGGAAAAACTCTTTTCTGTATGTGTTCATGGCTTCGAAGTAATTACCAGCAAAAGAATTATTGGCTTTCTTACCACCTTTCTTTAGAAGAGCTTAAAAACACCCTTGATGTTTATGATCCCATTTACCTCCCAGTGGCCCTGCGACACAAAAGGAAAGGGTTATAATTACCCCATTTTACAGATAGAGAAAGCGAGAAAGAGGGATTAAGTGGCTTGCCTATAGTCACACAATGACTCATTAAGATCAGCAACTAGAAACCCGGTTTCCTGATTCCTGGTTTAGTGTTCCACATACTACGCTTCCTTCTACGAAGTACTATTTTTGTACAGGTTTCTCTTTCAATAAAGGAAACAGAACAAGTCATGTGACTTTCATTCACAAGTGTGTTTTCACTAGCACTTCACTTGCGGCTCCTGGGACTAGGGTAGGAGCAGCGTGCGACATTATCTTACCATGACAAGCGCTAGCCAACGAAAGCAGAACAGCATGCACAACAGAAAAAAATAGAGGTTATGTGGTTTGTCAAGTAATCTCATCGGATTTCTAAAAGTATTCAGGTTCTTTGCTTTAAGACTTCAATGGGCAATACTTTTAAAACATAAAATGTGATTTTATTGTTCCTTTGGAAACATTTCTTTTATCCCATCATTCTCTCTATGATCTGAATTGTCAGTCCTTTTATCAAGCAAAATGTAAACACAAATGCTTTCAGTGGTAATTCTTATCTAATCTCTCTCATACATACATGTAGAATAATTTTAGAATAAAAATTCCACTAAAGGGCAAAACTAAAATAGCCTATTTTTATGGCATAAACCATAAATCATACAATCATAACACAAACACATATATATATATCTCAAGCTCACTTAAAATGCAGTTTTAAAGCTAAGTAACTTCAGTAACATTTCCAGTTAGCAAACAACAGCAAAACCCTAACAGATTGGTTAGATTTTTCTGCGTAAGCATACACAAAACATACACTAAGTAACATTCTCTTGCCCCCAAGTAAGATGCACAATTTAGAGTTAAATTTTTTAGTTTGGACCAATAAAAAATTAAATACTTAAGGTGTACTAACTTTTTAAGTGGCTTTAAAAGTTTAAACCCCATCCCCATTCCCAATTCCACTGTAAACAACTACCAAAGATTTCTGGAATCTTGCCTCTCTGTTACCATTTATGCAAATACTACACACTACCCAAGTAACTCCCAATTATTTTGCTTCAGCAAAACTAATTAAGTTTTTCCATGCCAAGTACAAGGAGCTCTATATGGAAACACATGCCACTTCTAAGAGCCAGGGCACTGCAGGCAGTGATCATGGAAGTTCTATCAGATCTTCAAAGAAATGTTCTGCGAGTCTTACTTCTATAAATCATTTCTTAAAGGATATTTATCTAATGTGAGCTTTTTATTTTATAAGTGCCACAAACAAGTATCTACCTGTGTACGTGAGTTAAGTAAGAGGGGATCCTGAGTTTCTTAGTATTCCCTTTCCGGCTCAACAGACCACATCTTACGTTCTACATTAATAAAGACGACATACTCATCTTCCTTACACAACTGTTCTCTGCTCAAGTTAGTTCCCTAGAAATCCACTTAGCATGTATCTTCTTCTTCTTTTTTTTTTTAAGTGACTTTGGCATGCTGGATCAATTGCAGATATCTCTTCTGTTTAAAAATAGCCCTTTTCCTGCCTAAAAGAGTGTTTATAATAATATCTACACATACTTTAAGAACAGCAACCACAACGATCACTCATCTTTGTTCAGGAACTGTGGAACACATGAAATGCTGTTTTGATTTCAGAATCGTGAACCCCATAGGCTGAAAGGATTTTTATACTGGTGGGAAATCTTAATCAAAACAAGCTCAGGTCTAAATCAGGCCTCTAAGTAAACTTATCTCTGGCAGTTGAAGGTTCTCACTAATCTGAAAAGGGCATTATATCATATATGAATGCATCTACTCTATCGGAAAGGCCTTGAATCCTTTCAGGCCTGTAGGTACAGACAACAACATTCGCCCCTCCTCTTACTGTAAGAAACACTCCCGGGGCCGCATCTGAACCCAGCCCAGGTTTTCACAGGCTACTCCACCAAAAACAGCTTGAAAGGTGTCATGTTCTCAGAATGTTTTTCTGACAAGAATCAGGTTTGGGCAAAATGTAGTTACTTTTATGTTCACTATGGCATACACACATTGGACAGACAAAACGAATTTCTGTGCATCTGCTTTTCCCCCATTCAATTATACTTATGCCAGGGAGTTTACAAGGTCTAGGCCTTCGATACCAGCTAATCCCTCCCTCCCCGGATGCTCTAGTGATTTTTCACAGGCATACCTGTGGAGTTTACAGTACCTCCAAGCAAAGTGACCTTCTGCTGAGAGTCACCTTTTATGGGCTACATTCTGACAACTTCACATCGATTTAATTAGGTGCTAAAGCATTGTACTCTTGATAATTCTCTGTGACTCTTCTCATCTATTCCTTCAAGGTTTTAATAATAAAACTAAACCGCTTTTCCTGTATTATATTAGAATAATGGGGGATTTACCTGACAGCTATCATCTTAAATCTCATGAAATAACAGTCCCAAGCACACTAGAAAACATAAACGGGATTTAGATAGAATTAAACCGGTGTTTACTTTAAGAACAAAAGGCATATGGATCCCATGCCATCTCCATCATCATCTCGTAACCCTGGCAGACTGTTTACCTTAGGCCACCATCTACTGCAGCATCCAAATAACACCATTTGCTGCTATGTATTTTATGGTCCCCAAAGAGCCTCTATCCAATTAGCAACCCAGCAAAGAAAGGGCTACAAAATTAAAGAAACTCTCTTGAATTGAATATTCACCCCACTTGTGCCTCTTTACCCCCACCCTGGCACCATTCAAAGTCTGAGACAACCAGAATGCACTGCCCGCTGCAAAGCAAGCTCACATCACTCTCTTCATGGATATTTGATGAGAATTTGAAGAACAATGCAGGATACCGTCATTTCTAATTGTTCCTGAAAAGACTAGTGCTTTTGTCTTTTCTTTGTTTTTCTTCTAAAGAACTGATTCTAAATCCTGGCTGCACATCAAAATCACCTGGGGGAACTTTGCACAAAGTCAGTGCCCAAGCTCTCTACCCATCTGATATTTTACTTCTAATGTGTCTGGGGTGAGGCCCTGGCATAGTCTTGTTTCAAATCTCCAGAGGTGATGCTAACATCGGGGCAGGATGGTTCTGAAAGTGTGGCCCCCATATCAGCAACATAAGCATAATCTGGGAACTTATTAGAAATGCAAGTTCTGGGCTGCACCACAGAAACAAAAAGAAACTCTGGGGGTTTGCAGAGCTCAGAAATCCATGTTTTCACAAACCCTCCAGGTGAACCCCAGAAATGCTCATGTTTGAGAAACACTGTTCCAATGGAAAAGTTCCTCTGGCTTAGATATAAAATTTAAATAATTAATTGTTTCCTTTAGCAACCAGCAAAATGGATGCTGAAGTCTTAAACGACTTTCTGGTCTGTTTTTATAAACTTTGAGAATCAGCTTGGGCCCAGCTACAGGAACAGAGAAAGGTGAAGGCCTATGTGAGCAGTTTAGCACCTTGAAGAACCTTCCTAGCAGAGCTTTCCCAGTACAACCATCGATTAAGAAAATCCTGTCTAGCTGCCTCTTTTGTTTGGCTTACCTGAGAAGAATTTCCATGTTAACAGATTGGAAGAGAAGCGCTCTGGGGAAAAAAAAAAAAAAAAAGAAAGAAATGGGCTGGGCCTAAAAAAATCAGTCTCCCATGTCGGAAGCTTCACATTCATCTCAAAGACTATGTGGCTGTTCTTGGCAAGTCCTTTAGGGAAAGAGGAGGACGTGGGAGCCAAATGTAAAACACAGTAACACACTGAAGCCAGTACTTTGACATTCCGGTCAAGGTACCAAGAAAAGAAGAAAAAGAGGGGAGAGAAGTGAAACCCAAAGAACACTCATATACTCTCCAATCCTTCCTTCTCACCAGACCCAACGTGAAAAGGCCTCACCTTTCACAACAGTGGCCTCCTTCAGGTGATGAGCCAAGAAGTCAATGCTGGCGTAGGTGTTGGCAGGGGGCAGGGCGCCAGAGCCCGGCCCCCCGCACACCCCGGTGGTGCTGCTGCCACCCACTGCACTGATGAGCCCGCCAAGGCTCCGGTTCCGGCCCCAGGAGTTCTTGTCCCCGGCCAGTTGATGCTGCTGCTGCTGTAACGCCCCAGCCTCATCCCTCACGTCGATAGCGATGTAGTTGAGACCATTCTGGAAACCGGCAGAGGTCTCCCTCCGCATCAGAGAACCACTGCCCCCGGGGCAACCAATCAACCCCCCTGGCTGACCCTGTGTCCACGGCCTGGGCTGCTGGGGAAGCGATGGCACAGGAAGGGATGGCTGAGACTGATGCGGGTGGGTGGGCGGCTCATCCCCCCCACCAAGGCTGCCACCACCGCCACCTTCGCCACTTTTCCTGAGAGAGACGTTTTCCACCGAGGCCGAGTTGTGGCGCTTAGAGTTGTGGGCGAAGGACGGGGACACGGGGGTCACAGTGGTGGTTGAGGAGAAGGTCTCCGAGCTGTGGCGGCGCCGGCCCCCCTGTGGGTCAGCGCGGATGACCTTGGCGCCTCGGTGGGGGTCTGAGGGTTGGCTAGCCTGCAGGAAGGCTTCCACCCCCGACACCTGATCCATGAGACTCAGCCTCTTCACCCCAGACGTTGGGCTGCTCACGTGGGCACTTTCTGGCTTCGGGGGTGCCGCAATGGGTTGTGGTGGGGTGGTGGCCACGCCAAAGGCCATCTCGGTGTAGTCACCATTGTCTCCAGTCTCGGAGGACGACGAGGAGGCAGCGCTAGGGCCCTGGGAGGTGGCAGCGGCTGACACTGGAGGCAGTCGGTACAGCTCCCCTGGTGGTGGCGGTGGGGGTGGCTGCTGAGATTGGGATGAGGAGGAGGAAGAGGGAGAGGCAGAAGGACGTGGTGGCAGGGGTGGGTAAGGGGAGGAGGCCTCAGGGGAGAGTAGGGCATCCAAAGAGCCTACGGGGTCCCCACTCTGGGTGCCCGGTTTGGGTGACTTGGGTGAGCTGAAGTCGAGGTTCATGTAGTCGGAGAGCGGGGAGCGCTGCCGGCTGTCACTGCTTGTGCCAGGGGTGCCAGAGCCCAGGGAGGAGGCTGGGCTACTGGCTGACAGCAGTGAGGACGATGAGGCTGCCGATGCCAGCAGTGGAGGGGCAGATGGCGAGAGGTGGACTCCCGCCTCTCCAAAGTCAATGTTGATGTATTCGCCTGGGCTCTTGGGCTCCGGGGGTAGAGGGTACTCGTGCATGCTGGGCAGAGTCTGCAGCCCCTCCAGGGACAAGCGAGTGGGCCGCACCGCCCGGCAACGCTGGGTCAGGAAACCCTCTGGCCGGCCGCCACTACTGCCGCCACTCGGCCTCATCGGCGAAGGCACTACTGGGTGGTGAGGCTGGGCGTGGCTGCCCGCGCTGGCCCCAAAGGTGCTGGCCGCTGGGGTGGCGGACGGCTGAGGGATGGTCTGCTGCTCCGTTCTCTCCTCCTCCAGGATCCGTCCCACCGGGGAGCTCATGAGCACATACTGGTCATTGTCCCCCTGGCAGGTGTAAGGAGCCTTGTAGGAGCGGGGCAAAGAGCTGTAGCAGTAGCCAGGGACTCCCTTGAGCATTTCTCCACCACTGTGCAAGGCGGCTGAGAAGAAGTCGGGTGGGGTACAGGAGGTGCCCACGTCACCGGGGGACATGTTGAGGTAGTCCCCGTTAGGAAGCAGCTTGCTGTCGGAATTCTCCATGGACAGCTTGGAGCCACACCACATGCGCATGTACCCACTGTCCTCTGGGGAGCTCTCCGCTGGGGAACTGGTCTTGTAGCTTCCCCCGCCCACCGGAAAGCCTCTGACAACTACAGAGGTGGGTGCTGGCACTGGGGCTCCAGAAGGGGGCAAGGCTGAGGCCGCGACTCGTGGCTGCAGGATCTGCTTCGGGGCAGACACACTGGTGGGGCTCATGGGCATGTAGTCATCACTCTTACAGCTGCCACCACCCACCAGCGGGGCCACGCCAGGGGTCATGGGCATGTAGCCATCGTCTGCTCCCAGGTTGCTGCTTGAGCTCCTGTGGGAGCCAATCTCTATGTCCCCGTAGTCCTCGGGATAGGGGTGGTAGGCCACTTTCGGAGAGGATGCCGGGCAAGATGGGCAGAGGCGGCCTGAGCTGCCGGAGAAGGTGGCCCGCATCAGAGTGTACTCATCCAGGGACGCGGAGGAGGGCTGGGGCACTGCTCGCTGCCGGGCAGGTGTGGTCAAGGAGTAAGTCCTTTTTCGCAGCCCTTTGTCCAAGTCCTGAGCCCCATCCCCTGAGACTCGGCGGTAAGGGCGGCCACAGTGGCTCAGGGGCCTATCCATGGTCATATACCCATACAACTCACCCCCGCTGCCGTCCCTGGCAGGCGGGGTCTCTGCGATGGACTCGGGAGTGTTGCTCCTGTGGGTGCAGAAGGCTCTCAAGTCGCCAGGACTGGAGCCGTACTCATCCAAGGACATGAAACCAGGGTCGCTGGGGGAGCCCGAGGCAGAGGCACTGCCACTGGAGGGCCGCTGGCCCTGGTGATGGTGCAGAGGGTGCTGCAGGTGCGGGTGTGGGCCTGGAGGCAGCGGGTAGGAGCCGGAGCCGTGCCCACTGCTGGACGAGAGGCTGCCGGGGCTGGTGGCTGCCGGGGGGGAGTGGGACACGGGCATGGACATGGAGCGGCTGTGCTGCAGGGCGCCCCCTGCCGGCGCCAGCATCATCTTGCTCGGACGGCCGCCGCAGCCGCTGCTCAGGGTGTGCGAGCGGCTTAGAGGCGTCCTCACCGGCCCAGGACTCATGGGGCTCCCAGCCACCGACATGGGCCTGCAGCCCCCGCTCCCCGCGGCGCCGGCGCTGCCGTCCCCCTCGCTGGCCGTGCGCACCCGGCAGGAGCTGCACTTGGGGCCCGTGGCAGCGCCGGCGCTCACTGCCGCCGGCGGGGTCGCCGCCAGGCTGTCGGTGCGCGAGCGGCGCACCAGGCCCGTCTGGCTGGGTGGCAGGTTGACCAGGTGGTGGTGGCGCCGCGCGCCGGGCACGCTGATGGGGTGCGTGGAGGAGGAGCCCGACGACTGGCTCTTGCTGCGCGGCCGAAACTCGAAGAGCTCCTTCAGCGCCTTCATGGCCTCCAGGATGGTCTCGTGGATGTTCTGCGCCACCACCGAGTCGTCGGCCTGCATCCAGAGCTCGCCGGGGCCCGTGACGGCCGAGCGGCCCACCTCGATGAAGAAGAAGCTGTCCGAGTGGCCGCAGCGGCGGATGCTCATCAGCTGCAGTGTGACAGACGGCTGCTCGCAGTTGAGCTTCACGAAGCCGATGGTGCGCGCCGACAGGCACAGCCGGTACACGCCCGTCAGGTTCTTGCTCTGCCCCAGGCCCTTGGGCTTCAGGTTCACCTGCCAGACCTCGCGGTAGGCGGAGGTGGCGGGCGCGATGAGCCCGTAGTTGTCGTCGGCGGCGCCCGCCGAGCCGCCGAAGACGCCGCTGCCCGGCAGGGAGGCGCTGCAGGACCCGGCGCTGGCGGCGGCGGCCGCGGGGCAGCGCGCGGAGGGCGCGTCGCCGGCGCCCGCGCGGCCCTCGTTGACCAGGTCGGTGAGCGCGCGGTACCAGCCCTCCTGCTCCTGCTCGTTCTCGGCCGCCACGGCGAAGTACTCGTCCTTGGTGTAGAGGGCGATGAGGTACTTGTGCTTGGCGTCGGCGCGCTTGTTGATGTTGAGGCAGCAGTCGAGCGCGATCACCCTCTTCGGGGCCCCGGACTTGTTCTTCCACTTCTTCTCGTTCTCGTAGTACTCGAGCCGGGGGGGCTGCGGCGGCTGCCCCCCGCCCGCCGCCGGCTCATCGCCACCCGCGCCGCCCCCGGGGCCGCGGAGCACGAAGAAGCGCTTGTGCCCGTGCTTCTGCTTCCTCAGGTAGCCGCACTTCCGCACGCTGTGGTTGTTGTTGTTGTTGTTGTTGTTGAGGTTGGGGCCACCGCCCCCTGCGCTCCCGCCGCCGCCGCCACTGGAGGCTCCAGCCGGGGTGGGGAGCCCGTTCAGCGGCGGGCTCGCCATCCTGGGAGCTTCAGTCCCGGCCGCCCCCAACCCAGTGGCAGAGGAGAGGGGAGTTGGGGAGAAGGAAGGGAGGCGCGGGCCGGATGGGGGGCGCGGTTCTTCTCGCTCCCTTGAATGAACGTTCCCCCTGCCCAAAAGGTGGAGAAAAATCAAGTGAAGGCAACGGGAGGAAGGTAACGCGCTGTGGCGCAGCGCCCCTCCGGGCTGCGGCCGCCTCCGGGGGTCTCTCCGAGGATGATGCTCAGATCGCAGTAGGCAGCCGCCCTCCCGTGCCCAACTTCCCGCGGCCGCTCCCTCTTCAGGGTCTCCGGCTGCGCCGCCGCCTGCGACAACTCGCCGGATGGGGAGACAGCCCCGGTCTCCAAGCCGCCAACCGCCGCCGCCGGGCCGGAGCCTAAGCCGTCCGCGGCTGCACTTGTCCTGCGGCCGCCGCCGCCTCCGTGCCGCGCTTCGGGGAGCCGGGGTGCGCCGGGAGACTCAGGGTCCGCGCCACCGCCGCCGCCACCGGAGCTGCTGCTGCTGCCAACGGCGACTCCTGCTCTTCTCGGTCCCAGCTGAACAGTGAGTAACACATCGCGCACCGAGTGACTGAACTAAGAGCAAAACAACATGTGACTCGGCGTTACGCAGGCACACACACGAGCGCGGGGCCGGCGGCCGCTCCTCCCCCACCCGCGCCCCGCATTGGCGGCCGCTCCCGGGACGGACGGCGCCGCGAGCCAATGGCGCACCGGGCTCGCGAGCGGGGCGGGCCGCGCGGCGCCCCTGCCCGCCTCCGCCCCCGCCGCCTCGCTCCCCGCTTTTCTCCTTCAGTCGCTTTTCCCGCCCTCCCCTCCCCCTCCCGCGGAGGACGGAGGACCCGGGCAGGGGTGGGGGCGCGACGCCCCGGTGCCTCATTAATCAGAGGCTTGTTGTTGATGCACGCGAAGGAAATGCCACCCAGGGCGTGAAAAAGGAGCGAGGCGAAGGGGCGGGGAGAGCGGGGACCGGGGGGCGCCGGGGAGGACCTTCCACTCCTGCCTTTGACTATATTAATTTATCTTCTCGCTGCCGCTGGGAAGGGAAACCTGGAAGGGGAGGATGGGGGGCTTGGTGGCGATCAAAGAGCAGAGCCGGTCAGCCGAGGGCCGGGTGGAAAGGGAGGGCGAGCAGCACCCCCTCTGGAGCCCCGCACCCCGCGGGGCTTCGTGGCGAGCACGGGGGCGGGAGGGGCAAGAAGATGCGAGTGAATTCGGACTGCTTCCTCTGTTGCCATTCCTACTCCGCCCTTCCCTTTCGGCGAGGTTGCTCCTGCGTCCGGGGCTCGCAGGGCCGGCGCAGAGGCGGGTGTCGGCGCGCGCTCCCGCAGCCGGGTTGTCTGCGCCCGTGCTTTTCTCCGCGGTATTCGTCAGCACGGGGGTGGCGGTGTGCAGAGCCGCCGGCGCTTGTTTACGAGCATCCAAATTAGTCACACGGTGAGCCCGGGATCAATAGCGGCTTCGTGCCCTTTACTGGAAGGAGACCCGGGGGCCGGGGTGCGGGGAGAGGTGAAGGCTCGGCAGCCTCTGCGGGGACTCGGATGAAAGCGAAGCTCCGGGGAACCCTGGGCCGGCGCTGGCTCTGCTCAGCCGCGTTTCTCTCCCGAAGCAGCATTTGGCCCTCTCCCGGTTTCCCACCAGTGCAAGGAGCGGGGCGGGGAGCTGGGGAAGGGCGCTGTGCGTGAAGCAGGGGCGGCCTCGCCCCACCCCGGTTCGCGGGCTCTTTCTGGGGTGTCATCAGCACTTATTCACTTGTCAGGTTTTCGGGAAGTTGAAATTCTCTGTTTTGGATGTAATAGGAGAAGGAGAACGAGGACAAACAAGCATGGAAAATGCAGCTTCTATAGTGCAGGGAAGGGGGCGGGCACTTGCAAGAAAACAACCCCAGGGAACCCGCGTAACCGCGACGGGGTGTCCGCCCCCCGTAAAGACCGTCCCCCACCTCCACCCTCTCTGCAGTCGCTCAGGGATCGTAGAAAGTGGGCGTCTCCATACCTGTAAGTGCAGCGTTGAAGATGCCCTTGAAGAAGTGCTTCGGCTTTTTATATCTACTTGGCTTTCGCGACTTTTCAAAGTCGTAGACCAATAAGTATCTGTACAACTGCACCTTCTAAAATACAAAGTGAGGGCTACTGGTGAGGATGGGGAGTCCCTGAGTTCAGATCAGGGCAGGGTCTGGGTCATGAAAAAAGTAAGAAGAATAAACAAGTAAAACCACTCCTATTTTTTTTTAAATATGTGTCTTTACGAAATAATTTGAAGAAATAGTTCATGTTACTATAAACTTGGTTATTTTTTATTGTCTTGGAACATACCCTTTATAATTTATAAACGTTCTAATGTAATGAAATGTAATAAAATCTTAACTCTCATGAAAGTAATTTAAGAATCTAATATATATTTAAAAATATTAATGTGTCTTAAAGATTATGACATTCTTACGATTATTGATGAATAGCATAATTTGGCATAGAATAATCAGTGTGGCAAATATAGTAAGTTACCTCAAAGAGGTATATTTAAAGTTGATCCTCCATTTTAATCCACACTGCCAAAGAAAATACTCCAAGGAATGCCATTTCTAATTGTGTGTGAGTGTGTGTGTGTGCTGGGGGCACCACCTTTACAGGCATTGTGCTTCAGTTATCTGTTCTAGTCTATTATTTTTAGATCTTGTTGACTTTTTATGTTAACAAATGTTGCCTAGCAATATGTCTGCTCAGAGAAGAAAGATGAAGGGATCCTTATCTTGGAGCTTGAAGAAAATGTGGCCCAAATTTGTTGGCTTTGTAATAATTTACATCCTGCTTTATGAGAGAGGTAAATGTGGCCTAGATATATATTCCTCAACCCTAAATAGATGTCAGTGATATGGGGGGGGGGCATCCTTTTCAGCATTATGGGATCAGGATTTCCTCTGAGAAAGTATCTTTTGTAATCATGTCTTTTCAGATTTTGGCTTTCAATACAACATTAGATTTTCATATATTTGTTGATTATTTACTTGATGCACCCATCAGACTTTAACAAGTTTCATCAAGATTGTTTTTTAAGTTTTTTTTTTCTTATGGCTATTCTAATGTCAAATACCTATATTTTTAAGTTAATGTATCAGAAGCTGTAAGTGACACGTATAGAGTCTAAATTGGCAGTTACAACTTTGCCTATCTACTGCCTTGCCTCAGTTACCATGTTAGGGGTAAAAGAGGGAAGGGGAAAGAATTATCACCTGTATCAGTACCTTTTTCATACCATAACGATAACAAATCTCCTATGGCAAAAACACAAACTAATTGTAATTCTGAAGTCCTAGAACCTCTAAATACAAATGTGGAAGGTGCAATTTCAGTTCTCATTAAGGAGTCAGTCCATGAAACCAACCCTTAGAAATTCTGCAATTGGAAGTACCCCCGTCATCTTTTTCAACTGAGAAACTCTTTATCTTTCCCCCTTTCTAATGCCAAATAAGCTATTTATTTATTTAAAGCTTGTTCTACACCTTGTGATTTTCCAACTGTTCTCCCATATTTTTTCAGCAAAAGTCAGCTAATAACATCTGCCAATGTGCTCTCCACTGCAGGGCCAGGCGCTGCTTGCATGGCCTGTTGCCAACAAACAGCCTGGTTCAAATTTTTTCTCATGGTCCAAGATCTTTCGTTGGCAATTTTCTTTCCTTTCTTGCGGTTAACAAAGTGGCTATATCTTTTAGCAAAGTGAGTTTTACATAGAATCTTATTGGTAGTGATTCTTCTATTAAAAGTTCTTCTTAGAATAATTTAATTTCCTTTCATAAACTAATCAATTTCATAAAAGTGCAGAGATTAAAAATGTGTCACAAATCCATAATACAAAAAAAAAGAGTAATGAACATCCATTAGTTTTCTTGTTTTGTTTCCTATAGGATGGAGACGAGAGGCATACAAAGGAAGAAAGTAGATAACATTTCAGTGCTTGTGAGGTTATTTCTTTTTAATTTTTTAATCCTGTGAATATTTGACTGTATTGAATCCTGTGGATATTTGGCTTTCAATACAACATTAGATTTTCATATAATTGTTGATGAACCAAATCCAAAAACTGACAAACCAGATCTTTAAGTGGAATACTACATGGCCAGATAGAAGAGCTTTAATTTACAATGTACTCTAGGAGACAGTTTTAACTTCAGAGGTTTATGTTAAAAGATATATTTATCTTTATAAAGAGAGGCAACATTTCATCACATTTTGCTTTATTAAATAGTGTACCTCAGTACCTCATTTAATATTTTGTCCATTTCTCTGCTCAATGAGTTGAGCACAGAAGACCTTTTTCTCATCTAGGATTCATGGGGAACTTCAGTACACGTTAGCAACAAGTTTTTCTTTACAAATCTGTTTGCTAATATGTTTCAACTGAAATTTCACAAGAATTTTGTAACATGCTAACTCTAACTCTGTGTATGTGCAACAGAATGATTTACATGAGAGAATGTAACTGTTATTTGTGTCGTTTGCTATCTTGTATGGCATTGCAAATGTTTAAAGAATCAGTATTTGCTAATATATTGTATCAGTTCCTTGAGAAGTTTACACTTTAGTATATATTCTGCTCCTTAAAGATACTTAAATACTTTCTTACCTAAATGTTCATTGGGGTGGGGATTCTGAAAACAAATAATTATTTCATTTACATATATGGTAGAGCAAACTACTATGTTTTTTTTTCAATAAGAATTCTTCTGAAAAGTGTGTTGATTGAATTAATACTGCTTAGAAAAATACTCATTTTTATAGTAGGCACAAACGCAGCCAACCCAATATTCAAAAGATTTTTGTGATGGAATTATTTTAAATATAATTCTGTTGAAGGAATATCAACACTCACTTAAAAAGTGACTGCAGTTAGAAACTTTAAATTCATGTTAGCACAACTCTGCTTTTTCTTGCATTTGAATTTTGGGAATGAATTTCTAGATTAAAAAAATAAAAATCAGCACTTGTTTTCCTGAAAGACTTTCCATGATTGAAGTGAAAATTATACGTTATCAGCAGTGTAACATTACTAAATCGTAAAACACACAAAAACGTACACAATGGTTCCTACTTAGAACATCTCTCTTCCTTGGAATGCTTGGCCTCTGTAATATAATACACTCATATTTTGCATAACTAAATTGATGTTCTGTGTATTGCTTGCTTTTAGTGTTCTAGCTGCTGGGTTGAAATGGTTGTTTTGTTTTGTTTTGTTTAATTTTTTTCTACCAGAACAAAATTGTCTGCTTTTCAATCTGTAGATCATGATCAAATGACATCAAAAGTGTCTCTAACATGGCATAGCTATATTTTCTGGGAGGGGGAGGGAGAGAGA
>PVKY010008378.1:0-14113 GCA_004027775.1 Bradypus variegatus
TTACCTGTGCAAGACCCTCCAGCATTGCCACCCAACCCTTGCCTTGCAATAATGTAGGGATAAAGGTCCCACTAGATCCCTGAGCTACCAAAAGGAGGAGAGCTGCCCTGGTGAGGTGTCCAAAGCCACAGTGGATTGTGTGTTTAAGGGAAACAAACTTTTGTTCTATTAAGCTACAGAGAATTGGGAGTTGTTTGTTACCACAGTATAGCTTCTTCTAATCTGACTAATAATTCCTTTAAAAGAAAAAAAATAGTAAGCTGCACATAGTCAGAACTGTCAGTAATTGACCTTTCTTGGAACATTGTATAGCAACAGAAAAATAATGAAAGCAATATATTATTTTTAAATTTTATAGGAACCACATTTTAAAAAGTAAAAATTAAACAGGTAAATTTAACTTCAAAGATATATTTTATTTATCTCAATATATTCTAAATATTATTATTATAATCAATACAAAATTATGAGATGTTTCCATTCTCTTTTCATATTAAGTATTTGAAAATCAAGTATGTATTTTACACTTGACAAACATCTTAATTTGTACTAGCTTCATTTCAAGTTTTCAATGGCTTCCACTGAAATACTACTAAAACTACAACTATAGTTGAATGAATTGGTTTTATAAATTGATGCAGCAAGGGAGAACACATATCATGGGAAAACATTAGACATCTCAATAAGAAGATGTTAGAAAGGACTTATTTTAGGATTTGACCTTTGGCTGGGTGGTTCCAGGGATAATGCAATCACTAGATTGAGTGCTTTCAGAAAGCAGGGAGAACTCTATGATTGGGTATCTTAATAAACTTATCTGTAGGGAGAGAAGACTAGATAAAGGCTAAAACTGTAACTGAGAAAGAAGCAGCAATTACTCATTGTTCTGTGTTGAAATGCATCCCCCAAAAGGATATGTTTAAGTCCTAGTTTCCAGTACCATAAATATGACCTTACTTGAAAACAAGGTCTCTGAAAATGTAATTAGTTAAGACGAGGTCAAACTGGGTTAGTCTGGGTGTATTAGTTAGGGTTCTCTAGGGCAACAGGACCAACAAGAAATATCTGTAAATATAAGATTTTATAAGAGTGTCTCACACAACTGCGGGGATGCACAAGTTCAAATTCTGTAGAGCAGGCAGCAAACTGGCAACTCCAATGAAGGTATTTGATGAACTCCTCAGGAAATGCTTCACTGGCTAGCCAAAGAAGAAATGAATGTTCTCTCTCTTTCTCCCTTTAAAGTCTTCAACTGATTGGGTTAAATCCAGTTGATTGAATTCTCTCATTGAGGAAGATACGCCCTTCATTGATGTAATCAGTCATAAGTGCAGTCAACTGACTGATGATTTAATAAATCAGCCTCCTGGTTTATTAACCAGCCACAAATGTTCTTGCAGTAATGATTAAGCCAGTGCTTGCTTGAACAGACACCTGAACACCATCACCTGACCAAGTTGACACATGAACCTAACCATTGCACTGGGCCTTAATCCAATATGACTGGTATCCTTACAAGAAGAAGGAAATTTGGATACAAAGACAGGCAAACACAGGAGAAAAGGTGGTCATGTGTGGCAGAGGCAGAGAGAGACATGCTGCAGCTGCAAGCCAAAGAATGCCAAGGATGGCCAACAAACCACCAGAAGCTAGGAAGAGATAAGGAAGGATTCTTCCCTAGAGCCACAGGAGAGAGCATGGCCCTGCTGACACATTGATTTTTGAATTCTAACTTCCAGAACTGGGAGACGATAAATTTCTGTTTTAAGTGGCCCAGTTTGTCATCATTTGTTATAGCAGTCCCAGGAAACTGAGACACTGATACTAGCAGGACAGGGGTATGTTTGATATTTTGAATCCTGGACAGTTTCCATGTTTTGTGTCTATTCAGACATGATTGCAGCATGGTCTTGCTTTTGTCTTGTTCCATCATGATCACAGAGTGGCATTGTCTGATGTTAATGTCCTGCACAATGATTCATATTCAACAGAATATTAAAACCTAGCTGTCAGTGACAGCTCAGTTTGTAGCAACACCAAGGCCTGAAAGATATAGTTCCAGACTAGCTCCTTAATGTCAGCATCTGTTTTGTTGTCTCTTGTTTGGTTTTTACTCAAAGCTTGCAATAATCACATGGGGTTGGTAGTTACTGTATAGGGCAGCACAGTTATAGACGATCTGAAATTGATTGTGACTACTTGCTAGAGATTCACAGTAGTTGGAGAAATTCCTCAGTGTAATCACTACTGATGATGGGCTCTGGCTTTTGTTTTCTCTTTCTTTTCATTATCTTCTTTTCCTGTAACATATTGTACTGACTTCATGATAAAGAGTTCTGTGATTATGTGTTAAGGTGTCCCAATCTGTTGCATCAGAGTGGAGTTGCATGACCAGTTAAATGAAGAGCTTAACACATCAACTTACCCTTTAATACTTCCTAATACCTAGTCAATGAATCGGTTCTTAAGAGTAGATTTTATGGTATCATAAAAACCCTAACTCCAAGCCACTGTACTGAGAGTCTTCCCCACCTAGTAAAAGTCATAATATAACCCCTGTCTCCATGTTAGATATGCCATCTTGAGAAGCGACAAGAAGAATTTTCTATACTTCTTTGCTAACAGCCCAGTAGCCTTATTTATCTATGGAAGTAGAAGTAGCCTCATGTTCTTGGACAAGCACAAACTTTGAAATTACCTTTCCTTTGCTGATTGTGAAAAGGAAGAAAAAACACTGTTATAGTGAACAATCTGAAACCCCAGTCCTCCTTAAATCTTGGGTGATTTTGGCCATCTGAAATCTATGTAATGAAAATAAATAAACATATTGTCAAGATATATGATTTCCACTTCTCAAGGTTGTAGAATTTTGCTGTCAAATGTATCTGACACACTTGACCTTGTCAATGAAAAGCACATTAAATGATGCCTCTCCAACCTTCTGCTTTATTCCTTCCTCTCCACAGCCAGAATCCAGATAATTAATGGAAGAGCTTCCCCCTCTAAGTCAAAATTGAATATGCCAAGGAAGAGCACCTACATGTGCTTAGTTTTGTCACCATCTGAATCTTAACATTCAGAATGAAACACTCTCCTGAAAGACGAATGCTGATTCAATGCATTTAACTAAGGAAAGAAACTTGCTCTCTTTAACTGCTGGCATACAAATATATGAGAAGTAGATAGTGTTCAATCATACAAAGAACTTTTCCCTGTATTATTTATAACAATGTCTGCATTTATTACAGACATTTCTAATATCGAGTACATATTTAATACTTCACAGTCTACACATGTTTCTAGTGTCTGATACCACAAAGAAGTCTCAATCCTAGATTTGGTCTCCTATTTCTCCAAAAAGGAGGGCTGGAAAAGGGATATTTTCCCATCTGAAGTTAGCAAAGCACAAATCCATACCATACCACTTCACTGAACTTTAAATGACTTTTCTGTGATATGGCCTGTGCCCAGCCAGATTGCCAATATGCCCCTAAAAAGGAAGAGCTGCCAGGAATCACTAGAGTGGGTTGTCTTCTTGATTGTAGTCATTCCTTTCTTCACTGAAGACCCTGTATTTAAATAGACAAAGAGAGAGAAAGAGAGTGGGAGGAGAAATTGATCAAGAGAAGATTAGCCAAGGGCAGTAGTGGAGATAGGTCTGTTTCTGGGATTGCAGCCCCCTCCCCCCCACTGAGAGAAGGAGGAGATTCAGAAGGGACCCTCTTGGTTGCCTGAAGGCTTTCCATGGCACACAAATCCCCTCTGAATCTAGAATTTTGGAACACTGTCTTCTGGCATGAAAATCAATAGAAGGTCCATGATGACAAAAAAAGACTAGAAATAAGTATTGGGAAGGCTAGGACGTGGAAAAGAAGCAATGCTCTTCATCACTGTTAGGGTTGCCATTAATCCAATCAGAAGGCTTGGCCTACCAGCAGGAAGGTGAGTTGCAGAAATAAATCATGCCTAACAATTTTAAAGTAAGTTATACATTATATGCTTTTTACAATTATTTTCATATATTTTAGCCTCCATTTAATAAGCCTGTCTGTGAGAACAGAGTGGTATATTACTTGTCTAAAGTCACAGAGCAAGTCAGTGCATTCTTCACCATCCACCACTTGCTCAAAGGGAAATAAAAACAGAGTAACTGATCTTAGTAAGAGTCTAGTGCCCAGATGATGCCTACAACCAGAACTGACTTGGAGGAAGGTGCATATCACAGGCCATCAAAAATGGCAAAGCCAAAGTAGGGAAATATTTTTTAAATGGGGTGCCCTGTTGGGTTAGATGTGTAATAAAGCAGAACTGGTACGAATTTATTAACATAATCTATGGACATTCTGAGCAGCAGACAGAGTAGTAGAAAACAAAGGAATAAGGTAAACATGGATGGGCCAGGAAGTTTCCAAACAAAACTATTCAAGGGTAAGTAAAAAACAGACATGAGGTCTAAACAGCATGCATAGAGCGAGGAGATTCAGCAGGACTACATAATGAAGTCAAGAAAGTGTAAGGCAAACACTAGCACAGCCAAGTTGAAGAATAAAAGGGCGATTGCACCAGAGATTAAGATAAATAAAATAATAAGGCATTGTTCCAGTACCTAAGGAAGAAACGGTCAATGGAAAATAAGCGGGCCTCTGAGAGGCTGCTGGGGTAATTGACAGAAGAGGCAGGCGAAGCTTTTAGGGAGAAAAAAAAGGTACTGGAGGCCTTGTTGCCTCAGAACTCCCCAAGGCTACTAGGAGAGAAAAGTGCTTTGGATATGGGGTCAGCATCCAGACATACCCAGGGGGTTAGTTAGAAGATAGGAGACATGATATGTTCTAGGGTGAACAGAACTTGAAGTATTGCAAATAGAGAAGCACCCCCTCCCCATGTCACTGAGAAGATCCTGCAGGTATTGAAGCAAAGGTGAAATAGAAACAATTTGGAGATAAGAAGGGGGGCAGGGCTGAGTAAGGGCAGAATTCCGGGAAAGCACAGGGAACTCTGGAATCCATTAACTGGGCATGGCAATGAAGGACAGACTGAGGGCAAATGTGGATGGAGGGAGGGAAGGGAGGAGGGGGGAAGAAAGGAAGGAGAGGGAAAGGGGGAAGAAAGAGAAGGGAAGAGAAAAGAGAATAAATTCGAAAAATTTAAAAGACAAAATGTTAAAGAGGTCATTTAACATGTTAATTAGCCTTCAAAGAAAAGTGAATAAGGGGTCAGGGAGAGGGAAGGTAGCACTGAGCTGTCCATTCCCTGGAATCTTCCAGCCGTGTGGGCACCAGCATTTGATTTCTAGCCCATTTTTGCTTCACCATGTAACCGTGCACCTCTGGGAGCTTCTGTGTTCTGGCAGAGGGTAGAATCTGAAGGCCCCTGAAGTCTCCTTCAGCTGGGTTTTCTTTAGTACTGTGTCCAAAGGCTGTGAAACTGACCCCAGGGAACCAACGATACCCAACTATTAGCGTTTCCCTTCAGTTGCCTTCTTCACAAATAATAACATGTATTAATAATGCTTATAAATCATTAACAATTATTTTTAATTACTAATAACATTTATAAGCACTTCCAGCGATTCAGGAGGAGATACATATTCACGTAAGCCTCACAAAGGTGGGACGAAATTAGCGTTTGTAGTATTGTCCTCATTTTACAAATGACAAAACTGATGCACAAAAAAGGTTAAGTAACTTGCCTAAAGGGACCACTCAAAAGAAGAATCTAGATTAAAATTGGATTAAAACTCAGGCCCTGTGACTCCACAGCCCTCGTGCCTCTCGCGGCCCCGTTAGCAAAACTCGGTTTCGAGGGAGTCCGAAGTCCCGAAGTCGCAGTTACGTGGGTGGCGAGCGAGTGCAGGACACCCGCGGGCTCTGCGGCCTGGCTCCGGGTGCGCGCCGCAGCCTCAGATGCAGGTGGAGCCGGAGCTGAAGCCGAGTCACAGACTCCTGCGGACAGAGCCGGAGGGCGACCGGCCGAGGAAGGGAACAGGCCCTGGTAGCCCCTAGCGATAGGGAAAGAGGAAGGCAAGATTCCGGAGGCTGGATTTGAGGCCGCGGGAATCCAGATGACTTCTGCTCAAAGATCTCAAGATGTTGCAGAAGAAACCCGGACTAGACCTCCATGTGGAGGTTTTCTTTTAGGCGTCTGTAGAGGAATGGAGATAGGCGATAATGGGAGGCAATAAAAGTACCTGGAAGAGTTTAGATATAGAAGAGGACTGAAGATGTAATAGAAAAAAAACTCTGGATTTGGGAGCCAAAATCTCTGTGCAAAGCCCCCATGTGATCCTGGTAATAACATATGCCTCTTTGAGCCTCACTTCCCTGGGTCTCACACCTGCTAGGGTGGTGTGGGGTGTGGGGTGGACGCTAAGCAAACTCACCGGGTGGTACTGCAGGCAGACTTTCCACATAAGGTTGTTGTAAGATCTTGGAACAGGGCCTGACGTATATAGTAAGTGCTCAATAAATTTTAGCTGCTAGTGTTATTTTGTTGTTCTTTCCTCTGTAAAATAAGGATGATAATTATGCATGCCCTCCCTACCTGAGTTGTGGAGAAGGGGAGTATTCTGATGATCAAATGAGTCAATATTCGCAAAAGCACTTATATATACAACCCAATGGCTGGCAGACGGACTTCGAAAATTTTCTGGTGCACCAAGTCAAACAACTGAAAGAGAAGGAAAACGGACAGCTCCTTTCCAAACTCAAGCATTTCTTGGCTGAAAGGGGGCAAATTTCCATTGGGAGAACAAAAACTGTAGTCCTGCCTAAAGGAGTACAGCCAGCCCCAGGGTACCAGTTCCTCCCCAACCCTTCCCCTAGGTCTCTGGCTCTGCCTCCTGGAGTTAAGTGCCCGCGGACAGGCCAGGGTTCCCAGCTGCGCGGAGAGGATAGGCCCGCCTGCGCCCTGCCTGGGCCCAATTTAGTAGCTGTGGTAGAAGGGTGGGAGTCTGCCGTCTTAGATGAAGCCCTCAGCTCCAAGTTTCAGTGTTATCAAAGAGAAGACTACAGACGAGAGAGTTCTCCCATTTAATTTTCGATTAATACGTTCGCAAGGCGTTTTAATTGCTTGCAAATGCATTTTCTCTGTACGATTACGGAATCCGTATTGCCTGTCGGCTGCAAGACTGAGGCAGAATACAGATCCGCGTTAAGCTTTCGATAAACAGTGGAGAGGGCTGGGAAGGGTCGTGCAGGAAGAGGTTTATTTTAAAAAAAAAAAAAAAAAAGAGGGGTGGGAGTAAAAAAATCAATGACAACCCTTAAACTGAAATGACTGCAGAGACTTTCAGCAATGTTAATTTCCCCTAAATATCTCAAAGATCTTAAAGAAAAAAGTCTGCCTTTTCTCGTCTGCAATTAAGTAAAGTTTTATGCAAAGTGGCCCTTCTGCTACTGAAGGTAGAATGGCGGATGGATAGATGGAAAGCCGAGAAGAGGTAGAAGAGTTACCAAATTCTAACTGGAAAGATGGGGATGGGGGACACCTTTTGAAGGAGACCCAGCCTCAGTATCAGCTCAGGTTAATAAGGCAAGCAATTCATTCTTGGGCAGGGTGGGGGCGGGAGGTATCGGACCTCTTTCCTCTGCGCTTGAATGTCCATATGTCATGCCCTTCCTCTCCAGATACCCTGGCCCCTGAAACTGGGTCAAGTATTAGATTCCTGGCTCTAGCCCAAATTTTCCCTCGTGTTTGAAGCCTCTTCTATCTCCACCTTGCCTGATAAGAAAAAATGAATGAACCAGGGCTTGGGAATAGAGCCACAGTGAGCCCAAAGTTTGCCTTCCCACAACCTGAAGAATTGCGCCCCCCCCCCAAAAAAAAAGATCAGTAACTGGGAGAGGTTAGTAGAATCACACCACAATGGGTCCTTGGGCCAAAAGATCTTCCTGGGTCATTAAAACTCAGAGTGACTTTCAAACTGGGAAAGCCTTGAGAGCTTCCTGTGGAGTTGGCTTTTGGAGACCAGGCTGAGTGCCTCTTGGAAGCCTAGCCTAGGGTGGAGGTGCTTGGAAGGCAAGGTGTGTTTGCACATGGTTGGAAGGGTGCTGAAAGAAAACGTAGGCTTGAGGACAGATGGAACAAAAACAAGGCTGGTGAGGACACAGGTGAACTCTTTGGCTTGCTCTCATTCTTTGAAAGCACTTAATTTAGCTGCTCTTTAGATGCATCCAAAATCAGGAAGTGAAAGGAAAGAGGGGAAGCAGTAAGGGGAGATGGGAATATTCACATCTTCATCTCTTGGTTTGCTTTGTGGAAAGAACATTCTTCCCCTGACTATACTGGCTTTTCAGTAGTCCATTGTTCTCTGGTATAAGTGCACTTCCAAAGCCAAGTCTTTGTGACCATGGAAATTGTCTCCTATTGTTCAAACTCATGTCTGGGTTATGCAGCAGCACTCAACCCCCTCCCCCAAGCAGAACACACTAAATTTCACTCAGATAAGTACACACATGCTTGGTTAAGGCACAGTTTAGTGGATTCAATCCCTTCTCCACCTTCCTCCAAAAATGAGGGAAAGAATGAAGAAATGCAGGTAGGAAGAGTAGATAGAAAAAATGAAGGAAGGAAGATGTTCTGGTTGACTCCTGTGTCCAAGGAAATATTTTTGGTTTAAAAAAATGCCCAAATAATTAGCTATTCCACTTCATTTAACATATATAGAGGGATTTTGTGGGAGAAGTCTCTTCAGGCAACAAGAAAACAAGTGAAATCAATTTGGAGGAGTGAAGGAAACCCCAATTACCTAAAAGAACAGAAGAAATAAATGATTAATAAAGCTAAAGGGACCATGCAGCCACTTTATTTGTCCACCAACCTCACACACGCAGAGGATGGCCAACCCTTTCAGAGGAGATGTTTGGGGTCTGATGAAAGCTGAGGTGATTTGGAGGTGACCTGGATGAGACTGGCCTAGAAGCTCAGGAAGGGATGTGTATCCCCAGAAACTCCCTTCCAGCACTAGATCCCAACCCAAACGATAATGATACATGTAAAAAATTTCGTTTAGATTCCTAAAGCGACTGCTGTGAGACAGCCCGTCCTAGAGTGTAGCATGTGGACCCAGCAGGAGAAGCACTCGGCGATAGCAGACACACTCACCCACCCTCTAGGGTGTGGGGCTGGCGGTGTTTCTCTTCCGCTCCTGGCATTGCTATCTGGATGGGCGGGCGTCTGCCCCGCCTCGGGCTTAGACTGGTATGCACACCACCAGTTCCCAGGATGGGGGGAAGGCCCCGGGCGATTGTCACTGAGTCTCTAAAGCGCTTTGGCCAGTTAATTTAATTACGCCGCCTGTTGGAGAATGTGTGGCCAATCGCTCTTGGGAAACCGGGCAAAAGGGAGAAAGAAGAATTAACTTTGCTGAAAAGCCCGGCCCTTGAGTCAAGCGGGATGGTACTTATTAATTGCTCAAGACTATTAATTGGATTGGTAAAGCGGTTGGGGGCGAGGGGGGTATTTCTGACACAAACAAATCCCGCGCGCGTGCACATCACACAAACACAGACACCAAACACCCCACACACCTGCCTCGATGTGTTTCTTTAGAAAAGGGGCGCGTTGAGCAACCCGAGAGCAGATGGAAGGGAGAGCTGACCAGTATGTACATATGGCGTGGATGATTTCCTCAACTTTTCTTTCAGAGAGAGACAGATTTTTTTTTTTCTAGCTAGCTTTCTTCCTTTTTTTTTTTTTTTTAATTTAGGTTGGGATGAGGCGGGAGGGAGCAGTTGGCCAAATGGAATTTCCGTACAATTCAGACGCCCGTTAGGGAAGCTGGGACATGGGGGTGAGAATAGGGACTTTCCAAAAGAGTTGCGCCCTAGAAAAAACAGAATCCCTAAGCTAAGAGAGATGCACTTTATCCTCCGGCTTCCTTGTCCTATCAAGATGCACTGTAAATGAAGCCCTAGACACTCTTTTCTAGGTACCTAAAAGTCACCTGGGAAAGTGGGGTAGGGATAGGGGATGGAATGAGGAGGTGTGGATGTCCAGAAGTATCTAGACCAGAGAGGCGACTGGAGGTCATTCCGTGGGATGGACACAGTTGGAAGCCAGAGCTCATTATTGAGAGTATTACAAGGCTACATCTTCCTAGTGAAAGGGCTAAGAGTGGCCCCTCTCCTGGGCAGGGACAGACACATGGGTCAAATGCTCTGGGACAGCAAGCAAAGCAGACAGGCTCTGAGCCTCCTGGTTGTTCCCAAGGGAAGAGGCTTTGGCACCTGCTGCCCGGACCGAAGCCGCTGAGAGAAGGTCTCTTCATCTTCAGAGAAGATGTGTCTGATACTATGGGGGGTGGGGAGGAGTCTCTGAGGAGGAGCCATCCTTTTCCAGCTGGGCCCAAACTGAGGAGACAGTATCACTCATCAGGAAAAGGGCATCTGGCCATCTCTAAGAAAACCTGCTGGCCCTACACACTCTTCTGGAAGGAAGTTTGAAACTAGACAGGGGCAATATTCCTAGGGTAAGGTCATGGGAGCAGACCCCAGCTCTCTCGGATTTATTTTGTTCTTCCGTGGGAAGCTGCGGAAGTCCTGCTGAGGCCTGGCAAATAGACTCCAGTGCAGGTATTTTGGGATTCAGCCCCAGTGCCAATGGTACTCATCTTAACCTCCTACATAAAGATCAAGTTGGGCATTCTTCCTTTTCATCGTCATTGGGCTCTCAGTCTCCTGTCTTCACTAGACCAAAATATGGAATTTTAAGAGGCTGGTGGCGTGAGGGGCGCACCTAGCCCACCTTGAAAAGGGGAGCAAGTGTTGGCTGCTGACCCCTACGCGGGGCTGGAGCATCACGCATCTCCATTTCAGACAATGCATTTCAATTCTTGTCGTGTGCCTTTGTCCATTTGTTTAAAGCAAAGAGCTCTGAGTGACAGCCCCAGTTAGCCTGCTTGAGCAGATCCTGTTAAACCCTCCCAAACCCCAACCTAAAAAAAAAAAAAAAACACCACATGCCTGTTTGCCTGTGGCTTATTATTAAGACACCTTTTCAGTTTAAACACTTAAAAGCTAACCAAATGTAATGACAATTAAGACTAAATTACCCCTTCTATCTCTGAGATGATCTGGGGCCAGCTAGTTCCTATGAGATAGACAAGGTTGGAAAGCGGACCTTGCAGCGCCTAAGTATTGCGTACGTGGAGCCACCGCCAGCCCCTAAGGCGCTAGACGACTGGGTGGAGGAAGCCGAATTTCGAACTAAGTAAAGCTCAAAACTGTTTGAAAGTCGAGAAATCCACCGAAGAGATAGAGATGGGTGTGCCCTCTTTTTGTAAAACGTAACTTCCAAGCACTTAAGGGTTATTTGAGGGGTAATGGCCTTCAAATACCTGGTGTCACTGCTAAATGGTTTATACAAACATCCCTCTCCATCCAGTACTGTTTCTGAAAGGCAAGAAGAAAACACAAAAGAGAGGGAAAAATAGGTTGGGTGGGGGAGTGGAAGACAACATTTTACCTAACTGTAGAATCTTTTCACGCGTTTTTATTCGCTTGTTTTGTTTTGTTTAATATATTGCCAATTACACTATACCTTTTGATGGAAACTAGGGAGTGTCCATCACGGTTTTATTTCTTTTTAAAGCTGCTGAGAAGTGTAAACCACCTCCCGGTGTTGCTTTTCGAAAAGGGAGAAAGAACCCAAATTCATGTAAATATGAAAAGAGCAGCATTGTTTCCACTTGGATGAAGGCAGACACCCCAATCTGGATGAAGTTGATTTGGGTGCTTGTTGGGAAAAAAAAAAACAGTTTTTAGCATCCAGGGAGTGGAACCAATCGGAATGAACACTTACCCATGTAAAAGGAAGCTTTAATTAATATATATTTCAATCTGTAATATACATGTATCAGAACTAGCTCTCTATCTTCACAATAAAATGTGTGCAAATACTCTACATAGAGATGAGTCCCCAGCTCAGTCGGTATAGAAAAGCATGGTAAAGGTTGGAAAAAATGGATAAAAATGTTGAAAGAACCTCCAGTTCCTTATTAGGCGAAGATACAATATTTATTCCTTGTCTCCTGGGATAAATCTCTTCTGCCTATTGTCCTCCCAGTTCTCAGTGCTGATGCTTAATTTTCAAAACTTCTATATTACCAAGGGACCTACGACATCAGCCAAAGAAATACTCAGCAAGTACAAAATCTGTTCCAGGGAGCTGCTTTTGTGCAGAGGGAAAATTTTGTTCCTACAGGTTTTTAAGTGGGTACGAGGCAAGGAGCCATCTGATCCGGGCAAAGCCATTACAATTTAGATCTCTATCTATAGAACATTTTTTTTCCTTAAAAAAAAATTGGAAAATACAAGAAGTTTGGATTTTTTTTTCCGATTCTTTTTTTGGAGGGGGAAATTGCATCGTAAGCTTTCGGAGAAACCCAACATGTCAACTACCTTTCCTGGACTAGTCCACGATGCCGAGGTATTATTACTTTTTTTTTTTTTTGAGCGCGCGTGTGTGTGGCGGCGGCGGCGGCGGTGGCAGCTTCCCCTGTCTCTTATCTATATTGGACCGTTACGTTTAATTATAATCTGGCTTTCGGGGGGAAGTTAAGGAGGGAAAGGGGAGAAAGTTCGTTATGACATCTGTCGCCAGGAAGGGCAGCCCTCTGCCACGTTAAGAAACATTTGCTATAATGAAGGGGAAAAATATAATCCTAATAATAAAGAAAGGGAGGAGGGGGTGGGGAGATAGAGATAGAGACGGAAAAATGATACTTAGAAAGGAAAAGTAAAGGGACTGATGGCGGGGGGAGCGGTAGGTGGACAAGGGGGGTGGGGAAAAACGCACCCCATTTGGAATGGGCTTATTCAAGCAAGGGACGCAGGAAGGGGGGATCGGTTTCCCTCCCTCAGAAGGCTTAGGAAATGAGCAAGTTAAGAGATTTGCACAGACTAGAATACAATATATATATGTGGGTAAAGATTTGAGCGGCTTTGGATGAACACCTCCGCATGGACAGTCACGGAATCTAGGTACGGGCTCTGGTAGGAGGCGGTGAAGCGCCAGCCGGAGCTGGGTGCGTGTGGACGCTCTGGTTCTGCTCCCCGCCGCCCGGGAGTCAGTTGCAAACCTGGCTCCGAAAGCCCAGCTCCCTGCGCATGTTGGGCAGGGGCTCTGTGTCTGTGTGTGTCTGTGTGTGTGTGCGCGCGCGTGTGTGTGTGCGTGAGTGTCTGTGTGTGTCACCCGCACCTATATAGGGTGGGGATTTTTTTTTTTTTCGCTCTCTCGACTGTGAGGACGAGGCCGCCCACCCCTAGTTCGCCTGTTCGCAAGGGCTCTCTGGCAAAGGCGTTGCGCTGGGGCTGCGGCTCGGCCCGAGACCTGCGCACTCGTTCTCCTCGGAGGGCCAGACAAAGCTCCCGGCCTGGGGAGAGCGGCGCCTTGGTTGCAAAATGACAAACCTCAAGTTCTTCTGCTCTCCCTTTTCCCCCTCTTCCTTCCAGATACGTCACGACGGATCAAACAGCTACCGTTTGATGCAGCTTGGCTGTCTGGAGTCCGTAGCCAATTCCACTGTCGCCTATTCCTCCTCCTCTCCTTTAACTTACTCCACCACCGGCACTGAGTTTGCGTCCCCCTACTTCTCCACTAATCACCAGTACACCCCGCTCCACCATCAGTCCTTCCATTATGAGTTTCAGCACAGCCACCCGGCCGTCACCCCCGACGCCTACTCGCTGAACTCGCTCCACCACTCGCAACAGTACTACCAGCAGATCCACCACGGGGAGCCCACCGACTTTATTAACTTGCACAATGCGCGGGCGCTCAAGTCGTCCTGCCTGGACGAGCAGAGGCGAGAGCTGGGCTGCCTCGATGCCTACCGCCGCCACGACCTTTCCCTCATGAGCCATGGCTCTCAGTATGGAATGCACCCAGATCAAAGGCTCCTGCCAGGGCCCAGCCTGGGGCTGGCCGCCGCGGGAGCAGACGACTTGCAGGTAAATAAGCATGCAGCGAATTTGTGTGAGCCCTCCCCTCTTCCTTCTCCCCCTCCCTCTCCGTTAATGCTCTGACTGTAAACCGTCTCTCTCTCTCTCTCTCTCTCTCTCTCTCTCTCTCTCTCTCTCTCTCTCTCTCTCTCTCTCTCTCTCTCTCTCTCTCT
>PVKY010008379.1:0-14110 GCA_004027775.1 Bradypus variegatus
TAAATTAAACTTCTACTGAAGTACCATCAATTCTGGGATGTTTGGTTTAATGGGTTTCGGGCTTTTTGACTTTTGTTTTTCTTTTAAAGCAAAGGCATACTTGTAAGATGGTTTAAGTTTGTTGCCACAGAAAGGAAAGGGGAACAAAGATACTGGTGGCTAAAGAAGAGAATGAGTTAATAACTAAGAACTAAAGGAGACGTTGAAAGGACACAGTTCAGTTAGTAAAGCAATGGAAGCCTTGATGCTGTTTTAAAGGTTCAAGGTTTTAAAAAGGGAATAAAGAAAAATTAACCAGAAAGAGGGAGGAGGAGGAGGAGGAGAGAGGGAAAGGTTAAGCCAAGAGAGAAACTGTGAGTAGATAGATGTGAAAGGGGTTGAAAATAAGTGAAAAGTGAAAAATTGCTTTATGAATAAACCGTTAAAAAATAGTGAGTGAAAAAGCAATCGTGCTTCCAGTTATTACTGAGTCACGAGCTTGTGGAAGCCGGAGCCTGACCCCAGCAGCAATTCGGCGCTTAACCTACATTGCAGCAGTTGGTGGATGGCAGTTCCTGTGGGCGGACACCGTTCTCTACTTGAGTGTTCAGTTTCACTGTGATCACCCTTGATCTCAAGTGCATGTGGACCATTTTACCGCCTGGAACACAAAAAGCATGGCCTGGTCATCTCTCCGGCCCACTGACACTACAAGGCAGGTGACGTCCTCCCAGGGACAAAAAAGACACAGGCAGACCAAGGGGTGAGGGAGAGGGACAGGTGAGCAAGCCTGCGAGAAGGAGAAGTCCGGAAGTGCGTGAGGGCTGAAGCCATGGCTTGTCTCTGGCTTCTGAAAATGAGAAGATGGGATCTAGCATGTGGGAATCGCTCTGATTCTGTACGTGGTGCTCCTCGTCATCCCTGTGGTGTGTGCCCATGGAGCACGGCGGCCCTCTGACTAGTGTCTTCCATGCTAAGAGCTGACAAAATCCCTTTCTCAAGCAGACCTCCTGGCTTAGAGCTAGCAAATGGAACGCCAATTGTAGTAGTGCTCCCCACACCCCTTTGCCTATGATTGAGGAAGTGCAGGGAGCACTGAGGAGTGGCCTGGTTCCACCAGGGTGCCTCTGCCCTCCGAGGCTCTAAGAAGAGTCATGAAGGGATGGAAGTGCTCAGGCATCCGCCAGGGGATAGGGAGAACCTTCACAGGAGTGGCTTCTATCAAGTTGTGCAAACCATTTCCAAAGCTGCAGGCTTGTTCCCACTTACGTATCTGACCTGCCTACACTCAGTTACTTTTGACTATCTGCTTTAACAGAAAGGAGTTGGGAATTGGGTGATCACAAATTCCCAAGTTATTGGCTTTGGAGTGCTTTCTGTGCACTCTGTTGGTAAGCATTGGCCCTCCCTGAGTACACCCTCATCTCTGCAGCAGACTCTGGGAGGCAGGCAGCCCTCCACTGTACTAGGGGCTGGGGACACTGGCCCAGGGGAACACTTGACACAGGTGGCTCACAGAGCAGATAACCCATGCACACAGTTGGCTGCACAATCAAAGAATGAGGTCCAGTTTTAATAACTCTGTTTCATTCTTAATAACCAGGGTCAGCCTGTAGTTCTGTACATCTGGCCAATGGGGCCAAGGTTTTCCTCCAAGCCCCACAGAGATCTTGGTATCTGCTCTTGCTGTTACTGCAAGAGGTGTATGGCCTTGTGCAGGTGGGAAAGTTGAAGGCTTTCCTCCTCAAGTTTCTTCATGAAGGAGGTAGAAAGGGTTGAACTTTATCTCAATCCCATCAAAATGGGAAAATCAAGTCATGGAAGGTCAAGGGAGATGCCCAAGCCATCTAACAAGTCGACACTGGAACTGGAAACCAAAGCCGAGCTTCTTGACTCGGGGCTTCCTACAGTAGCTGATTAACAATGTTCCTTCCCATTGCCAAGATGGGCAGGGCCCAAGGGTGTCACTGGCCTGGTTTGTACTTAAGGCCAGTCTGCCCAAACAGCAGAGTTTTGTTTTCTTTTTTTTTTTTTCCTGGTTCAAAATCAAAAATTTTATTTTATTTTACTTTACTTTCTATTTATTTTTATTTTATTGTTATTTTTAGTTTAGTAATTTTTAGTTATCTTTAGTTAGTTTTGTGTTATTTACTTATTTCTTTTACCACATCTCACTAATTTTAAGGGAAAAATTGGATTCACCTTCACAGTTGGAGACAAGGATATTTGAATGCTACAGATGATGTTTTGGACTAACTCTAGATAACTAAATGATGGAAGGAGAATTACTACATGTGAATTGCCCTATTCAGACTACCTGTCACTGCTCCAGAACTTTGCTGCATGTCATAACAAGCTTCAGTTGACTGAGATATTCAGACCACGGCTCCAGTTCCCAGAAACAACTTGTAAAGATTTCTCACGGATTACTGACAGAAGTCTCTAAATGGTGATTGAGATTTTGTTTAGTGTTTGTTTTGTTTTGTTTAACTTCTTAATCACTGGGCCTGGAGTCAAGTTCATTTAAAGCCACAAAATTCCCTTTCTCCTTTTATCCTTAAGTTTAAATATACTTACTCTACTCTTGAAGTTCATTTCCAAACAGCTGAGGTTTATGGCCTTAAATTACTGCCTTTTGTCTTGTCAGAAGCCTGACTCTTAACTAGTTCTGCAGACATTCCAGTAAAGGGGGGAGGAGATGGGGAGTCTGGGAGAAACCCTGGCCTGCTGTGGCCCACGGTTATTTTGAATCCATCCCACTTCTGCACAGCCATTCATGTCTCTGAACTGAGCTCACTCCAGCTGCCCCTTTATTGAAAGGGCTCCACCACTCTGGGGGTTGCCAGCTCCCCCACGAAGTGCTAGATTGAGGTGGCATCTCCGTGTGTTTTAGCAGAAAGGCGCTCGTTCAGCTTCAGTGATTCTGCGTCAGTCTTGGTCAACAGTGGACCGCACCGGAAACTGAGGCACAGTGCTAACACTGCCCTGTTGGAGCAGCCGCAGAGACTTGACAACTGCAGCTAAAGGTGCCAGCGATCCTCAGAGAGAAGGCACTGGGCAATTGCAAAAATTCAGATGCTATTTTGGATAAACAGGCTTTAAAGTTCAATACACTTTAGAACATGAAAATTGTGTGCTCTCTACAAAGAAGGAATGTATAAATGGACATATTTTCTGCTTCAAGTGCATAAAAAAGAAAAAAAACTTGCTTCTGAGTTTGAGGAGGTATGCTTTCTGTTTTAAATATTGCCCATACATAGTTAATCAATGTACCTGGAGGTAGAGATGAAAGTTGAGAAAGGGCAGTCTATTCTAGCTTTTCCTTCCCCCTAGGCAATATAATCCCATCAGGCAGTATTCCCCTAAGAATCATCGGAAGACTTCCAGTATGCCCACCTGTTATACAGCTTTTGCAAACAACAGAAACCCTAGAGGATTTATAGACATATTGCTTCAAATCTGTAGTTTTTGTCTTTTCTAGTTTTGAACTACATGTGGGTTACAGACTGAAAATTACATTATCCAAAGCAAACCATTCAGTCCATCTTAGATAGGTTACAGCTGTTTCAATCCTCTCTCCAGCCTTAACATAATAACGTAATATGTTATTACTTATCTATAGCCTGAAGAAAGATGCTCTTAAGAGGATTGGTGGAAAAAAATGAGAGAGAGAGAAATGGAAGGAAGGAAGGAAAGAAAGGAAGGTAAGGAAAGGAAAGAGAGAAGAAAGGAGGAAAGGAAAGAAGGAAGGAAGCTTCTAAAGCCAGCTATATTACTTAGAAATGAGAGAGGCATCCTTCCATTCAGGTTTGAATCTTGTTCAAATCAGATAAATGAGAGACTAAAAGTGACAGAATGGAAATGAATGCTTGCTGGTAGAGACTCTCAACACCATCTTGCTTTCCTTCTCTCTCTGGGCTTTGCTGAAGGCCATTGGGTTCCTGGGCTTCTCCAGATGAAGAGGCATATATTTTTGAAAGACCAAAAACGCGCGCACGCGCACACATACACACACGCACACACAGGGTAAAGTCTGCACTGAAGGTGTGCACACTTCCTTCCGTGCTGGGTTTTTCTCCCTTCTAAGGGCTGTTTGAAAGTTTTTCCTGTGCTTCTAACTGAGCAGAAACCACATCACGCCTTTTGTCATCATCTTTCCTCACCACTGGAGACCCTGGTGGTTAGAGAGGGAAAGTCCCTGTCAGTGGTGCAAGTGGAGGCAGTAGGTGTTGGGGGCCTGGGGGTGGTGGTGGGGAGAAGGGAGGGGAGATATCCCTGAGCTTACCTCTCTGGCTTAGACGGCAAACCCACCCCAGCTGGGCTCTCCAATCCTTACAGCAGCAACGCATATCTTTCCAACAGTCTACTGTGCCCCAGATCATCTTGGGGTGCTAGGGGAAGAGATCATTAAACAAAGGAAAGAACATCCATTTCAGGAAGCTTCGTGTTTCCAGAAGGCCCAAAGAGGGCCACGATCACCTCTGGCATAGCCTGAGAATGCCTTATACCTGTCTGCTTAGCATTTGTACCCGACGGGGATTGGAAGGAAAAACGAGGCTTTGGTGCACGGCCGTATATCTGGGTTGAGCCTTTTTTAGGACAGACTCTGTACTGACACTTCTTGATCATGCTACTAATCATGAATGCTTTTCTTCACTGAAGTCTCTAAACTTGATTTCCATGCTAAGACCTGATCTGGGTTCACTCACGAGCTGACCAGTTCGGGGAGCAGTTCAGATTTACTCTGCCATGAATATTCATTCCTCACCGTGGACCACGTTCACAGGCATGTCCCCAATACTCTGGCTGGGCTTTGGCAAGTTTATGGAGTTGTTATTTGCACCACGGAATGAGTCAGGAATGAAAATAGCAATCAACTCCTTAAGTGTTTACAAGCCTCCTGGGCTGTTGCACATGTAATTTAGAGCTGCCATCTTGTCTCCTTCTCTCTGTCAGTGGAATGGAATGTCCTCTCCAGCAACCTGGTGGCTGTCGGAGCGTGGGGAGGGGAAGGCCCCTTGCCTTGAATTTTTCACGTGAGCCTTGGTTGACGTCCTCTTCGGTACCGGGTGTTTTGGGTTCTAGTGCTTCTGCCACACTTCCGCATACAAGTCACTCCTAAACAAATCCTCCCTGCAGGTTGTAATTGGAAGCAGAGCAGGAGGCAGGTAAGCAAGTACTCTCACCCAATCAGCACAATCAATTTGTCATTCCCTGAAAATAGAGTCGTCCCTCCGGTCTGTCCAGTCCCGCCCTGGCGAGGTGCTGGGTTGGTGGGGATGGCGAGGAAGGCCCCGGCGCCTCTGAGCGAAGCCACATTCCAGGGCGGAGTGGGTCCTCCACATCCACCACACGCTCGGGCGGGTCGGCCTCGTGCCTGCAGCCACCCTTGAAGTGTTGTTGTTACACAGCAGTCATGAACTCTGGAATGTCTCTGGTCATTTACAGTGTGACTGTGTCACTCCATAAATGACACTGTCAAGCTTCAAGGCCCAGAATGAGGTTGGCTTGTTTTTCTCCTGTCCAGAACAAAGCTTCCAAGCGCTTATGACGTACTTCTCACTGGGAGACTCCTAAGAGAATAGAAATGTAAGGAAAATAAAATTCAGAAATAGGTTACAAATCACAACTCAGTAGTCTTAAAGACTCTTAAAAACACACTGAACAATTTGATCATGTCATTTGCAGATAAGAAGCTTTCTAGAAATTAGTGGGGCATTTCTTAGAGTCACTTTTTGTCGTCTCTCATTCTTGCCTTGACTTTTTTCCTTCTTTGGTTCATTTCCTTCAAAAGATAAATAAAGAGAGCAAGAGATTAAGGTTCCAAAGAGCATATGATTCATGAGTCATGTCTATTTTTTCTCTACAGTATTTATTTCAAATGGCATTGTTCCAACAGAAGAAACAGAAAGTAAAAATGTACCTTAAATACTAATTTTGGTGCTGCTATAATGCATTAATAATTATGAAAATAATACCTTACATTTGATTTATACTCTATAAGTTACTATGCTCCATCACAGTCACTGTCTCATTTTATCTTCACAAATAGCCTGTGAGTGAGGTTTTGTTATCCCCATTTTACATACAAGGAAACAGAGGCTGAGAGAAGTTAAATACATGAGAGCATGCAGGGCAAAAAACCTTAGCCCACTGCACATGGGAAGTATTCCACATTAAGTCCCTTGCTAAATGTCACACTACCTTGTCCCATTCCATGGCCACTGCCCTCTCCACTTCACCACAGCAGTTTTAGGCCTCAAAATGCACAGATCTTTAAAAACAGATATAGTTTTTAACATATTCTGGAACCTACACTTTATTATATACTAGCAGTAGAGTTAGAGAGTTGAGGATTTGCTAAGTGGATTGTACATAATCTTGTGTTCTTTTCACCCTTTTCCCCCAAGAAAAAAATGCTTAGAAAATCCTCCCCACTGTACCTCTTATTTTTAAATCATTCCATCAGGTAGGTCAGTGCAATATATGGATCTTGAGATGCTTTTATTTTTTCATCTAAAGTTGGGTTTTCATTCTAATAATGAAAGGAAAAAGCCAGCATGTTTACTCATTCATTCACTCATTTTCATTCACTGAATTTTTATTGGGCCAGGCCCGAGGTGAGGGTCAATTATGAATAAGACCAGGACACCGCTCTCAAAGAGTTACTCCTCTCAGGAGGTAGAAAACTATGTACAATTGGATTAATGCCACTGACTTCTTTTAAATAAATAATTTCTATCAATATCTGCTAAGAGGAATCAAACTGAACTATAAATGCTAATACCTGGCTTTTATTTTGTGGCCTTTCATTTTACAAGTGTTTGGGTAACCCTTGCATATAATTAATTCACCTTTGGCTCAAAAACAATATTTAAGAACAGTGTACATTCTGACTATATTTGGGTTTGGATAGAGCATTCCATGTTTCTCTTGTGATATTTATACTAGCTACCCTGGGGCAATGCTAGAATAGAATGTCAACAACAACACTGCTAAATCTGGCTATGTCCTGCATTGAGACTTTAAGTTGTTACAAATTGATGACAGTTCAGGATTAGGTGACTAGTTCCTTGCAATAGGACTACAACATCATTTCTATGTAGATCTTCAGAAACATGACTTTCTGAATAAGACCATACATAAATAAACAAAAAAATCTCCAAGTTATTGTTGTCAACATTATACACAATAGTGTATGCTGAGATAACCTAGGTTTTAACTTTGACCCAAGCAATCATTTCATAAGGACACATAAACCATGTGAAGTCATTATTTCATTTTGAAAGAATGCATTCCCAGAACAAAAGTAATAATGGGGTGGGGGGATGTCAGCGCCATGAAATGTAAAGAGCACCATCCTGGGGAGCAGGTTGGGGGAACAGGTGATCCACAGACCTGGGCTTGTTCCTAGTTTGGCCAGCTGGGTGACATTGGCAAGACATGTAACCTCTCTAGGTCTGTTTCCACATCTGCAAAATGAAGCAGTTCAACAAGATGACCTCTGAGACCATTTCTACAAATCAGTGAGTGTAAAAGCTTGATGCTCATTGTATTAAAATTAACAGTTCATGTTGAAACATCAGCTGGTTCTAGCCACTCTGCCCAGAAAGGTGTTTTGGTCACAGTGGCAAAGAAAAAACAGGGTGGAGTTGCCCTGCAGGTCTTGGCTCAGAGCGTTGGGCAGTATTGGCGACTCAGCACCTGGCCCTCTGCCCTCTGGGTCAGAGCAGCAGGTCCCCAGGTGGGCCTTGTCGTGATGAGGCGCCAGCACTTTGGGGTGAGGCAGGTCCTTGAAATGTGGACCATTTACGGCCAGTCAGATTCCAGGACACTCTACTCAAGCTTAGGAGTGTCATCCTCCATCCCTCACCAAACTGCCACCCTGGATAATTATGCTCCTCAAATTATTCTTACATTTCAGTGCGAGGTGGCATTCACACTGCCTGTTCCCTGGTGTTGTGTAGTTGGCTTGTTGTTTACCAACCCACAAATGTGATGAAAGGGCTTCCACGGTTAAGGGGTGGAAAGAAGAGTGAATCGGGTTATTCTTCCTAAACCCAAAAGACCTACTCCTTCAGGTCACTAAAGAGAAAAAACAAGGAAAATAAGCAACCCAACACTCTTGCTAATTTGAGGGCACAGGAAACGTACTACCTCAAAAAAGAAAATGGTGTCAACACTTGAGTTACTCTAGGGAGGGGTCTTAGAAATCCTAGAAAAATTTCAAAAAGATTAGCACAACACTTAGCTGTATGGAAAACTGTGTTTGTTTTTAAGGGTAATAAATTGTGCAACTACAAAGCTATATGATCCTTAAGCTATGAGACGTTGACATGATTTTTTTGAGATCAACCAGTCAGAACACACATTTCGAACAACCAGATTGTAATGAGTGTTCATTAAACAGCATGAAAACAATACCCACCTTGTTTGTTAACAAAAGGCCACTCTCTTCATTTATCACCGACGACAGCTGATGTGGGGACAATTAAGGTTATCTACTGGTTCCCCCTTTTTCCTCATTTATTCCAGAGCCGCCATATGGTCTGAGAGTAATTTTTCCTCCTCCTGCTTTGTTCTCCTTCTCCTTCTTTTCCTTCTACTTTTTTTTATCTTCCTCTGGGCTGATCTAGATACTCTACTTTGAGGAAATGTCTCCCCATTGGCCAGTCAGGCACTTTGGGTCATGCTTAACTTTTCCAGGTCACTGTGACACTGTTTTGTGAACTGGAGTCAACATTTAACTAAATGGAATTCCAATGGCCAGAGACATCTGCTGCTCCCAAGAAGACAGATTATTTTTCCAGAGGAATTGTTTACTCACCCTCCACGGCTAGCCAATTGAGTTATCTCTTCTAAGTGTGCATGTAAATATTGGAAAAACTCAACTTTGGAACATATTGTAAATATCTGCTTTTATTTTCCCCCCAAATTTCAAATTTTATTACAAAGTAACAGGAACCAAAACAGTGTGTTACTTGTATAAAGACAGACATGCAGATAAACTAGATAAAATTGGAAGTACAGAAATAGACCCATCCATCTTTGGCCAATTGATATTCTTTTTTTACTTTCAAATTTTTGGAACTAAAATTTTTTATTAGAAAAGTTGTGGGTTTATAGAACAATAATGCATAAATTCAGGATTCCCATATATTATCCTGATATTTTTTATAAAAAGTTTTATTCATACACCATACAATCCATCCAAAGTATACAATCAAAGACTCTCAGTATAATCACAGAGTTGTGCATTCATCACCACAGTCAATTTGAGAACATTCTCATTGCTCAACAAAAAGAAAATCCCATACTCCTTATGCTTCCCTATTATTGAGACTTAACATTGGTATAGGCCCTTTGCTACAACTGATGCCAGAATATTACAATGTTACTGTTAACTATAGTCCATAGTTTGCATTAGTTGTATTTTCCCCCATATACCACCATAATGTTAACACCTTGTATTAGTGACATACATTTGTTCTAGTTCATGTAAGAACATTCTTATATTTGTACTATTAACCACAGTCATTGTCCACAATAGGGTTCACTATGTTACACAGTCCCATATTTTATCCTCTAGCTTTCCTTTCTAGTGACATACACAAACCTTAACTTCCCCTTTCAACCATAATTACACCCATATTTCAGTGCTGTGAGTTACCCTTACATAATGGGCTACCATTACCTCTATCCATTTCCAAATATTTATAATCAACATTATTAAAAATTCTATTCAAACGAAGCATCAGCACCCCATTCCCTACCCTCTTTCTATCTCCTGGTAACCTATACTCTGGATTTTAGCTCCAAAACTTTCCTCATTATAATTAGCTCATATTAGTGACACCATATAATATTTGTCCTTTTGTGTCTGGCTTGTTTCACTCAACGCAATGCCCTCATAGGTTCATCCATGTAGTCACATGCCTCAGCACTCCATTTCTTCTTACAGCTGAGTAATATTCCACTGTATCTATATGCCACATTTTATTTATCCATTTATCAGTTGGTAGACACAGGTTGTTTCAATCTTTTGGCAACTGTGTATAATGCCACTATGAACATCCATGTGCAAATGTTTGTTTGCATCCCTGCTTTCAGTTCTTCTGAGTATATACTAGTAGTGGGATTGCCTGATCATATGGCAATTCTATACTTAGCTTCCTGAGGGACCACCAAACTGTCTTCTACAGTGGCCACACCATTCCACATCCCCACCAGCAGTAAGTGTTCCCATTTCTCCACATCCTCTTCAACACCTGTAACTTTCTGCTTTTTTGAGATTGGCCATTCTAGTAAGCGTGAAATGATACCTCACTGTGGTTTTGATTTGCATTTCCCAAATAGCTAGTGATTTTGAGCATCTATTCACGTGCTTTTTAGCAATTTGTATTTCTTTTTCAGGAAAGGGTCTATTCAGCCCTTTTGACTATTTTTGAATTGGGTTATTTGTCTTTTTATTGTTGAGTTATAGGATTTCTTTATATATTCTGGATATTAAACCTTTATCAGGTATGTGGTTTTCAAATATTTTCTCCTATTGAGTAGGCTCCTTTTCACTTTTTTGACAAAGTCCCTTGACACACAAAAGCATTCAGTTTTGAGGTAGTCCTATTTATCTATTATTTCTTTTGTTGCTTGTGCTTTGGGTATAAGGTCTAAAAAATCATCTCCTACCACCAGATCTTGAAGATGCTTCCCTATATTTTCTTCTAGGAGTTTTATAGGCCTGGCTCTTATATTTAGGTCTTTGATCCATTTTGAGTTAATTTTTGTATAAGGTGTGAGATGGGGTCCTATTTCATTCTTTTGCATATGGCTATCCAGTTCTCCCAGCACCATTTGTCGAAGAGACTGTTTCATCCCAGGCTTGTCGAAAATCAGTGGACCCATGGTGTGTGAATAAAACTGTTTAAAAAACAAACAGAAAACTACAAGTGCTGGAGAGGATGTGGAGAAATAGGTACACTTATTCACTGTTGGTGTAAGTGGAACGGTCAGCTGCTCTGGAAGGCAGTTTGGCAGTTCCTCAGAAAGCAAAGTATAAAACTGTTATATGATCTGGTAATCCAGTTACTAGGTATAGACTCAGAAGAATTGAAAGCAGGGGCATGAACAGACATTAGCACACTGATGTTTGTGGCGGCATTATTCACGATTGCCAATGGATGGAGATGGCTCGGCTGTCCCTCGACTGATGAGTGGATGGGTGAACTGTGGTGAATACATATGATGGAATGTTGTGCAGCTGTAGGAGGGAATGAAGTTGTGATGCATGCAAGAATGTGGATGATCCTTGAGGACATTACATTGAGCAAAATAAGCCAGAAACTAAAGGACAAGTCTTGTATGGTCTCACTAAAATGAACTAACTATAATGAGCAAATTCTGGGAATTAAATTCCAGAGCATAGGCTATCAGGAGATAGAAAGAGGGTAGAGATTGGGCAATTGATGCTTAAGGAGAACAGAATGCTTGATAAGGTCGATTGTAAGTGTTCGGAAATGGATAGCACAGTACCATGTGATGGTACAGTACTATACTGTAAGTGTCATTAACAAAGCTGAGTGTGAACATGGTTGAAAGAGGAAGGCTAGGGTCATGTATGTCACCAGAAGGAAAGCTAGAGGATAAAACTGGTACTGCGGAACTTAGTGAAACCTAGACTGGACAATGACGGTGGTTAATTTTACAAATATAAGAAAGTTCTTACAGGAACTAGAACAAACATACATCATTATTATAGGTGTTAATAATAAGGTGGTATATGGGAAAAAATAAAATAAAAGCAAACTAAAACTAAGGTCTATAGTTAGCAGTAACATTGTAATATTCTTTCATTAATTGTAACAAAGGCACTATACCAAAGCTAAATATCAATAATAGGAGGATAAGGGGTATGGGATTTTTTTGGGGAGGAAGAAATGAGAATGTTCTCATATTGACTGTGGTGGTGAATGCATAACTGTATGATTACCCCATGAGCCACTGACTGTACACTTAGGATGAATTGTATAGTGTTTGAATAAAACTGTTTAAGTTTTTTTTAAAATGCAAGCTACATAAGTATAAAATTTTTATAAAGATATACACTCAGCAATCACCAACTCAATCAAGCATATCCATCAACAATAAATGCTCACTCATGCCACCACCTAGCCAATATCATCAGGTTCCTGGCCCTAGGCAACCACTAGTTTACTTCTATCACTATAGATTAGATTTGTATTTTCTAAAGTCACATATACATGGAATCATATTAATCATATAATATGTATTCTTTACGTCTTGCTTCTTTCACTCGATACAACACTTTGGATCTTAATTCATATTATTGGATGCTTTTGTCTAAAGAAAAAAGAGTTATGAGTTAAATGTTCCCATATAAATGGATTTATCAAAGGGCAAGGTACAATTTGAAATGGATCTTTGTCATTTATATAAGTAAATTTAAAAGATAAAGCAGTGACACCAAAAAAAAACAAAAATTGACCAGAGACGTGAGGGTCTATTGCTAAACTCGCAATTCAATTTCATTGATCAGTATATCTATCTTTATGCCAATACCATGTTATTTTGGCCACTATAGCTTTGTAATATGCTTTGAAGTCAGGAAGCATGAGTCCTTCCACTTCATTTTTCTTTCTCAAGATGTTTTTGGCTATTTGGGGCCCCTTGCCCTTCCAAATACATTTGATGATTGGCTTTTCCTTTTCTGCAAAGTAGGCTGTTTGGAATTTTGATTGGGATTGCGTTGAATTGGTAAATCAATTTGGGTAGAACTGACATCTTAATATTTACTCTACCAATCCATGAACACAGAATATCCTTCATTTGTATAGGACTCCTTTGATTTCTTTTTAGCAGTGTTTTGTTGCTTATTTTATTTTATTTGTATTTCCTTTCACTGACTAGTTCTTTATGATTTAGGCAAGTCATTTAACCTTTGAATTACCATTTTTTTTTTATCTCTAAAGTATCCATGGCATAATTGAGGCACTTTCATTCAACCAGCCAATATTTATGAAACTCACTCTATGTGCACAATGCTGCATTTTGCTATTAAAAGTCTTTGGACAGTAGAAGGTCTGCTCCTCCTGTTCACTAGGTGTTTACAATCTAATTGGAAAAATAGACATTTACACATGAAAGTAAAGTTATAAACAGCAGATAATAATTCCAGGTAAGACAAAGTTGCCTGTACAAGGACATCCACTGCAGCAATGTTTGTTATAGCAACATTTGGAAAAATATTTCATTTAAGGCTCATGAAACAAATTAGGGTCATACATACAGTGGACTACTAGGTGGCTATTAAAACGAAGGAGGCAGCTCTACATGCACTTAAATGGAGGGACTCAGAGTTATAGCTCTATGGGAAAAAAGCAAGTTTTGTAATAATATGGACTGTGCTACCATTCATGAAAAGAAAAAAAAAGGAATATGTGTGCAAATTCCTGTATATATAATCAATAGCTTTGAAAAGAAACACAATAATTTGGAAAAAGTGGGTGCCTCTAGGGAAGAGACAGGAGGCTAGAAGACAGCCTGGAGGAAGACTTACTTCACCTTGACTACCCATGTCCATCTTTACAATTTTCCACCGGGTACACATATTATCAAATTTTTAAATAAAATAAATAAATTTAAAAATATGTCCTAATCCTCTGGTCAACTCTCAACCACAAGGGCTGGTAAATATCAAACAAAGGGAAAATGGAGAACTTTTTTTCTATATAGGTCTGAAAAATGGGGCAGATGCTCCCCTGCAAGAGGTTTTGAAATTGTTCTACTGGAGGCAGGAAGTTACCTGCCCTGTCTCTGTCAAGTCAATTCCAGTTTAATGCTTCTGACATGTAGAGCAGCATTCTGGTTTGCTAATGCTGCTGGCATACAAAATACCAGAAATGGACTGGCTTTTATAAAGGGGTTTTATTTGGTTAGAGAGTTACAGTCTGAAGGCCATAAAGTGTCCAAGGTAAAGCATCAACAATCGGGTACCTTCACTGAAGGATGGCCATTGGCATCTGGAAAACCTCTGTTAGCAGGGAAGGAATGTGGCTAGCGTCTGCTTGCTCCCAGATTGTGTTTCAAAATGGCGTTTTCCAAAATGTTGCTCTTG
>PVKY010008380.1:0-14112 GCA_004027775.1 Bradypus variegatus
TTCCGAGAAGTGGGGGAAGGGGCAATGGGGAGTTAAGAAATGAGAGTAGGGTTTCTGTTCAGGGTGAAGGGAAACTTCTAGAAATGGATGAATGGATGGTGGGAAGGTGAGAGCATTGCAGCATTCTAAATGTGATTAATCCCACTAATGGAATGCTAGGGAAGGGTTGGAATGGGAAGATTTAGGCTGTATATATGTTTCCCCAATTGAAAAAAAAAAAGACAGTAAATAGATGACAATTAAATGCCAAGGATGATCCTGGATGGAATCTTGAGAATGGAGGAGAGGAGGCTCAAAGGGAGACAGATGGGACATAAGAAACAAAATGGAAATATAGAATGTAAGCTTTATATCAATGTTGAATTTCTTGAACTTCTTAGCTGTGCTTCATGAGATGTCATAAAAGAATGTTCTTGTCCATGGGAAAGGTATATGTGGATTATATTGTTTGTTCAAAGATATGTGCAGCTTGCTCTCATATGTTCAGAGGACAGAGCAATAGATGATTTATGATCGACAGGGAGAGAGGGAGGGAAAGAAAGAAACTGTGGTGTGACAGGATCTTACAGGTGAAGGATCAAGGTATTGGGGAAGGGGGTCGGGGTATGATGGAATTCTATGTATGGGGTTTGTACTGTTTTTGCAACTGTTCCTGTAAGATTGAATTTATTTCAAAATAAAATTTATTAAATAAAAAATGTTATAATAAAAAAAGATTTATGCATTTAACAAATAGGTCTAGGTCCTCCTTTGCCCTTTCACAGATTTCTTTTTGGCCAAAATCCATGATTTTCACTTGATCCCTGGATTTCTGGGCTGTAGCTCCCCACACTGCTTACATATGTATTGAAATGGAGATTTCATATCTATGGCTTGCTACTCCGTCATAATCAAACCCTTAGGAAAAAGAAATATACTATCACTAAAACCTTATACCTTTATCATTGTTGCCTTGATTTTTAGACTAAATTGGAAAAAAAAAACATATTGTAGCCTCCTTTGGAAATGAGTAGGCCAAAAGAGAAGACAACTATGGAAGTCCTGTAATTATAGATAACTCAGCTATTGACAAAGCCATAGGAGTCCCTACAGACTTTGCAACCTACTGGAAAGAATGGATGTATCTTGAGAAGTATCCTGGAAAGAAACTACCACTTTACCTATTACTATAACTACAGTGTCTTCACTTGGACAATCATGGAAAATATGAATGAACTAACCCTGTGTACCTAAATAACTTTCCTTTTCTGCACATTTTGGAATCAGTGTCCAACATCATCTGACTACTTCAGGGCAACTTGTACCTTATGAATTTGATGGCACATAAAGAATGACTCATCCACTTACCCCAATGTGTATTACAGGAAATTGCTCGTTTATTACCATCTTCAAATGATAGAAAGGCATAAAAGAATGAGAGAAAATAATTATTTTTACTATCTTATCCAAAATGTTAAAGTAGTATACTATTCTTAAAGGTTGTCCCCATCATTTGCAAATTAATGAACTGCTGAAGATGCCAGCTATCTAAATAACTGCACTTGAATTTCATTAAAATTAATCGCAAGTCCTTTTTAATGTTTTTGAGAATTGCTTCAAGTGAAAAAAATCAGAAAAATCTTCCCATGGTGTACATTCAGCTAATTGCAATTTACTTCTCGGCTTGTCATTCTTTAGCCCTAGAATGCAACTGCTTAAAACTGAAACAACTCTTTGAATGACAAACACATTGAACCAGTTATTTAGCATCATGTAATTTAAAATGACCCATTGGTTTTCTGAATAACTTTTTAACAAGTCAGAGTGATGATGTGATGAGCTGAGTCCAGATATAACTTGTTAAAAAATTATTTTCCTTGTAAGGTGAACACATCATGTGCTCCCTCCCAGTTGGTATTGGGGAGAAGTGGGAGAATAAGTAGAGACTTTACAGGGAAGAGAATAGAGCGTGACAGATGATGCATGTGTTTGTATGTGCACACTATTTAGGACAGAGAAATGATATAATAAATAAATCTAAGTTTTGGAAACAGAACCCTGCTCTAACTCTTACCAGTTAAGTGTCCCAAGGATAGTTTCTTAATTTAATGGCTAAGGGCAGTGGGGGAAGAGGAGGATAAAATTTTGTGTTTTCCTTAGAATCACATGAGACCATTGTTATGGGTTGAATTGTGTACCCCAAGAAGACATCTCATTCCCAGTACCTCAGAATGTGACTGTATTTGGAAATAGGGTGGTTACAGATGGAATTCAGCAAGTTAAAATGAGGTCCCATGGAGTACAATGCGCCCTTATTACAGTACAACTGGTGTCCTTATAAGAAGGGGAGAACAGACATGGACACACAGAGGGGTGAACCCCATGTGATGACTGAAGCAGATGATTTCTGGAAAATGGTTAGAAGCTAGGAAGAGGAAGGGAAGAATTCTCCATAAATTTCAGACTTCTGGCCTCCAGAACTGTGAGCCAATAAATTTGTGTGCTTTTAAGCCATCTGGTTTGCAGCCCTCTGTCACAGGAGCCCTAGGAGACTAAGTTAAACATGTATATGGAAATAATATTGTGTAAAATGTAAATGCTGAACAAATGTTAGTCATTGATAGAGTATCATTGGTGGAAATGAAGGATAAGAAACAAAGCTAAGCACAAGGATAAGATATCAAGTAACCACCCTTATAATGTTCATGAGAGTATAAAGTATTTCATTCATTCAAATGGTTTGGTGGTGGTTTTCTTTTTACTGAAACGTGGGAACAGTATGGTAACTTCCTCTTGCAATTATCAAGCTCATAGTAAGGTTCAGGATAAAAGATATATATTCTCCTTTGCAAGAATCTCTCTAAATTTCCCGATAGCCAAGAAATATTAAATGTATATTATAGCAGACTACGTAGTGGCTAGGATTGTCTTCTAAATGAAAAAATTCAATAAGATGACTACTTAATTTTCAAGTGCAAGTTGGCAAATTCCATTTATACGAAATGTTAAGCCAGAACATTATTTTCCAGGGTGGCAGTAGAAAGGTTTACTGAGGGTTAAAATTTCCAGTTCCAAGTAATTATATTGAAAAGGAGGGCTGGGGAGAATATGAGCTGAACAGCTAGGTTCTTTAAAAATAAAAAAAATTTTCAGACTTTCACTCCTATTAGCAAGGTCTGTTCTAGGCTATCTGGTTGAGGTAGCAATGTCACACACCATCTGCTTCTATAAAACAGAGGAAACCATTTCAGTTCATTAACTTTAGACTTACAGGAAATGTGGAGCTCAACTACAGTGACCTTCCCCTTCACTACATTTCAGCCTCATTTCACTCATTTCACTGGACCACTCATTTCAGTGGTCATGTTTAGGATTCGGAGCTACTTCACCTCTAAAGTCTGAAACGTAAATATCCCTCTTCCTGATTGGAACCTCCTTGCTTTTCGAAAGAGCACCCTTGCTCCTTATTCTGTTTATATCTGAATTTATCCCTTCATTGAGACCTCCAGTTTCCTCCCTTTCATCTCGCTACTCCAGGCTCCTCTTTTTCTAGCCTGCTTACACCCTTGAGTCCCTTACATCCTTCCTCAGCAATGGTTCAACAAAGCTTTCACACTAAATCAATGTAATAATGACCATTCTTTTCTCTGACACTTAGTCAGATGAACACTGCAGAAAAAATCAGTAATAATAACTAGCATTTATTAAGTACTTGCTACATGGACAACACATTCTAAGTGTTTTCCATATATGATTTCATTTAAACTTCACTAACCATGAGGGAGATTCATGCCAATTTTACAGGCAAGAAAACTGCTTCATGGGTTCTAGTAACTTGCCCAAAGCATTACAACAAATTGAAGACACCATCAATTGTTAACATCCCATTATTTTTAAAAAGAAAAAGAAATACTCTGGTTTCTCTTCAGATCGTATAAATCTTTTGCCTTTTACTAAAGATTTCCATGGAGAGAAACAACTCTGAGTCTCAAACCAAATTTTTGAGGCCTTGTTTTAACAAGGCTATTAAAAGAAAAAAGAAAAAAAAATGCAATTTTAATTGTAAGATGCCATCAGTTGAAAGGTACATTCTGATTTCAGTGGTATTAAATGTGAAAAACAAGTGCATCTGAGAATTAATGAAATATGACAAGTGAGGGAGACTTAGTTCAAACCCAAGCAGTTTGGATCCATTATGCAATTCTGCCTCGTAAAAACATACTATCATGCAAACCGGTTTTTACAAATTCATGGTCTCAAACTTCAGCTAAGTTTTAGTCCTGTTCTTAAGTCCTTTAATTCTCTCTGTCCTCTTTCTTCTCCCCTTCAATGACTATTCTAGAGCTTTTTTTCTCTCCTTAAGCTTCCTACCTACCATCTCCCTTCATTCACCTTTTGTGAGTTAAGAAAATTCAGACCCTCAGTCACAGTCTCTCTTAACACCTGCTTCCCTCCTCAACACACTACCTACAGACATAGCCATATCCATAGACCCCCTTACTCCCTCTGTTTCATGGGGCAAGCTTTCCAGCCTTCTGTTCAAGTCCTGCACTGCCTTATTCTCTCAACCCTATTGCTTCTTGTTTTCTTTGCAATCATTAGCTGTCTTTCTCTCCTGATTTTCAAACCCTCCCTCTCAACTCGTTTCTTGCCTTCAGCCTGTAAGCATGGCCAAGACCCCACTCCAAACACTTTTCCAGTCTTTCCCCTCTTCTTATGTAAACTTCCGAGAGAGTACTACACAGGTGCTGTCTTCATTTCCTCACCTTTCCATGAGGCCTCAGCCCACAACTCCTCACCCAATCCTCAACTGAAGCAGCTCTTAATAAGTTCCTCAAGGGTCTCCTATATTTTTTAATCCAATAGAAAATTCTTTATATTCATTTTACCAACGCTGTTTACTGAATTTCTATGATGTGGTTGGTTTCTTTCCCCTTTGTAAAAATCTCTATTTCATTGGTTTCCATGGCACCACACTCTCCTGCTTCCTCTTCTCTCTGTGTTTCTTAACCACTGAATCTTGGCATTTTCCAGGTTTTATGCGCAGGCTACTATTGTACCCACTTTACATACATTCCTCTGATGTTTTTAATTATCATCTACATGCTGTTAATGAAATCTCAAATCTAGAATTCCTTTCCTAAGTGTTGTATCCCAAATGTTTATGTACTGTCTGACCTTTCCCCAACCTATTCGGTGTCTCCACTTGGATGTTAAATAAATGTTTCAACCAACATGTTTGAACTGAATTCTTGATTTCCCTTTCCCAAACCATTTCTCTCAGCTGATGGTAATTCCAAACTTCCTGTTGCTTAGCCCCCAAAACTTGAAGAAATCTTCAATGTCTTTTTTTTCTCACATCACATGTCCCCTCCATAAATAAGTCCTGTCCTTTCTACTATCAAAATATATTCAGAATCCAATCACTTTCACCATCTCCACTGCTACCACCCTTGTCTAATCCACCATTATATCTCATGTGGACTATTGCAGCAGTCTCCTAACTGGACTCCCTGCCTCTGCCCTTCTCCCCTCCATTCTGTTCTCAACAGAGCAGCCAGAATGAATTTCTGACTGCATTCTGACCTCATCTCCTACAACTATACCCTCAATACACTGTTTTCACACCACACTTCTTCCAAGGCCTTTGCACTTGCTCCATGCACCCCTCCCCCAACTGGAGCACTCTTTCACCTCTATATTCATAACTTACTGTTTCATTTTGTTAGGGCTCTACTCAAATATCTCCTCACCTGGAAGGGCTTCTCTTAACTATCCTGTATAAAATAGGTCTTTCCACCATCCCTTTCTAATCTTGCTTTACTTTTTTTGATGATCCTTTGTGTTTTCATATCATAGCTTGTATATTGCACATATTTTTCCCCTTGGGCTTCAGAATGATAGACATTCATCAATGATTCATGCTTGGCCCTATTTATTTATTTAATTAGCTAGCTATGTGGGTTTTTTTCCATACATACCTGTAAACTCATAACTCAACTCACTACTTCATGAAATGAAGAACTATACATCATTTCATATATATACACACACATATGTAAGTACAAATACTTATATGTATATATAAACATATGTATACATACAAACTATCATCTATTTATCTATCAATCAGTCAACTGAATTATCTTTTTCCAATCTCCCCTCCCAACAACTAGAATGTAAGCTCAGTGAGTGGAGGGACTTTTTGTTCCTTTTGTATACACAGCCTCTAGAATAGTGCCTGACATTATAAACAAAATAAGCAAAATAGAATAGCATTAATTAAGCACTGTATATTTATATATTGATATTTTCAAGGGTAACATAACTATCAACATATCCAAAGCCAGAATTAAATCCCCATGTCTCTACCTCTGTTCTGCCTTCTCTCTCCACACTCCCTTCCCTTCCCTTTGCTCTGCAGAAGCACAGAACTGTGGTTGTGCTCCCTCCACACTTTGCTCAGCTGTCTACTCTGCAAGGAGGAGGACTTTCCCTCTCCTTTGACCCCAGGACAACTGCCTAACTCCTTTTCCTTCTTCAAGAAATCAAGACACCTGTTTTCACCCCTCTGGCCCCTTTCATCTGCCTCAGGGTTCTTCCTTGTCAATCTCTATCTTGTGCCCACACGGGATAAAATGTCAAAAAGACCTGTTTCTCTGAGGACCTTTTCCAAAGGCTGTGAGCTCCTTAAAGACCAGGGCTGCGTCAGGCAGGAAGTCAGGCCAGGTCATCCATCATCCTTTTCCACACCCCTAGAGGATAATTAGAAGCAGGCAATAGTGTGCCCGGTTCACAGATGGAGAAACTGAAGTTCACTCTATCGAGCTTCACAGTGGGAGGAAAAGCCGGGAACCTCTCAGAACTCATCTTCAGAGCTTCTTCTTCCTCTCTCTTGGGGCGGGGACATGTTCTCTGTGGCTTGGGCAAACCTAGCTATAAGCCTGGGCTTCTCCTGTGCCCCTTTGGAAGGGAATCATGGCTGCTATTTTATGCTGACACAAAAGCCTTCAGATAGTAGAGACTACAAGTGGTTTCTACAAGTGGTTTTCAGGACGCTTAGGGTGGTTTTGAGGTGAGGAGCAAAACCTGGAAACATTTGCAAAGGGGAGGCTTCTGCCTCAAGCCCCTGGGCTGGGGGTCTTTCCATCACCCTGGGCGCTAATACTCGGCAGATCCCTGGAAAAGGCGACACGACACTGACCCGGGACCAGCCGTAAGGCAGAAACAAACGGAATCCCGGACGCTGCCCCTGGAAAGCCAAGACCTCACTGAGCAATCTGGAGCGGCAGGCTGAGGAAAGCCTGGGCTCCTGAGGAGAACCCAGCCGCAGAGCCTGGGGATAACGGGGTCTGCGTGCCCCGATCAAGGGGTGCTTCCAGCAGCGCCACATTCCCACCCACATCCCCGCCTCAGCGGTGTTTTACTCTCCCCAGCCCAGGGTCACAGGCCGGCGGGAGAAGTTCACACCCAGAGCAGCTCACAGAGGCACCTTATTTTCTGGGAGCCTCAAGAGTCCCGGGTCCCCCCTCTTTATTCTCAGAAGAGGAAGCCTGGAGTGCGGGGAACTGGGGGCCCCGACTCGCTTGCAGACGGGCGCGGGGCTGGGTCCCAACTTTCCAGTTCCCGCCGGCAGCGTCGCGCCTTCCAAAGGGGAGACTGGGACGCCAATCCGCAGCAAGGCGCAATTCCGCCGGCCGGAGGGTGCGTGGCGGCCGAGGGCAGGAGGGGGCGCGGGGCCACGGCCTCTCCCGGCCTCCGCGGGAATCTTCGGGGGCGGGATCCGAGAGGAGGGCTGCGGCAGACGGACTCGGGGGGCGAGGGGTGGCGGCGGCTTCCCGGAGCTTTGACGCAAACTCGAAGAGGCGCCGAACACTCCCACTGCTGGAGAGGAGGCACCGCAGCCTGCAGGACGCGGGGGCTGGGGACCGTTACCCGCTGGGGGAGCAGACTGAGCATTCCTTCCTCACGCACCCGAGGGAAACCCGAGAGGGCTCGGCAGGTAAGGGAGGGGAGTGCGGCGCGCCCTTTCTGAGGCCGCGGAGTAAAGGAGCGGGGGGGGGAGGGCGGCGCAAGGGACAGAGCGGGTCCCCGGCGGGACCAGGTGCGGGGCCAGCGCACCGAGCCCGGCGCGGGACTCAGAGAGGTGCACGGAGGACCCTAGGGCTGGGGAACTTGGAGAAACGCTTCTCCTAAGCCTTGGGGAAGACTCCTAAGCGGAGGGAACCTGAGGAAGCCAGTGTGAGCGCTGTGGCGCGGGCAGGCGGGCGCCGCGGGAGTCGCAGGCGACGCCAACTTCAGCATCCTGGGCAGCGCCCCCTCGCCCCTCCGCTCTTCTGATAAGCTTTGCACTGAAGGCCTGGAGTTACCCCCCTAAGGGAAAATAACCTCACTTTTAACATTTTAGTTCAGAAAAGCTCACACTGAATATGACTTTGTTCAGGTAGATCTCATGTAGTCGTTGATCTGGAAGGTAGAGGGAAAATGTTTGAATAACCTTGTATCTGAAACATGTTCCTTCAGTGTAGGGATCCGTATGTTCAAAGACATCAAGTTTCTGAAATCTCTATTTAATGGTATCTCAATACCTCCTGTTGCTGTGAAGAAGAGAAAGATTCCCTCTTATGATGTTATCACTAAATGTTCCCATGTAGAAGTACCCCCAATGAGTATTCCCATGAGCTGGGCAAGGCTGGCCTTGCCTGCCTTGATGATGCTAATATTAGTGACTTCTAAAAGGTTTGGAAATATAAGACAAAACTGGAAGTGAGTTGTGTATGTCCCTCCTCTGTTTTTTTTTTTCTTTCTTGTAAGAGTTGATTAAATGTGACACACATTTCGCATAATCTCTGAGGAGTCAGATAAGCCCTTCCTGGGAGAAAAAAAAGAGAAAATTTGGGTTATTATTATTTTTAGGGCATCATTTCTGATTGCACTTGTCTGAAGTGGTAGCATAATACTCATATCAAAGTGCTATGTCGATGCCCTGATTTTATTGCAACAGGCATTGAGAGCTGGAAGAGTTGAAGGAGTGGTAAATAATTTTCTTTAAAATCCATGGGATTCATAATAGGAAGAGAGAAATGGAAAACCATCATCTTTATGAAAGTTATATCGGAATTGAAGAACATCTTTAGGTGTTCACAAAATGTCTATTGATTCTGTCCTAATGGGTTAAATGCATGCCCCTCAATTCCCATATATATATCCACCCATACTTTAGCACACTCTTTTGTGTTTCTTTTTCATTACAGTATTTTACAACTCTGATACTTTTTAAAAATTAAAAGTCACCCTCAATAGGAAAAGATCCAAGGGTAAAGCATATTCAAATCCTTAATCATATAAGTGTTCTGGATCAGGATAGCTAGGCTTAATTAAGATGTTACAGAGTAACTAAAGTAACTCACTTTTGAATCTATACTGTGCTGCATCAGGGAAAAATAGGTTCACCTATTCACCTAATAAAGGAGCGCTTCTTAGGAATAGTACTTTCTTAGCCTAAATATCTTGGTTTTATATCGCCTAGCTTGGCAATGAGTCATTTCAAATAAGATGGTGCTTGTGATATGGAAGATGGGAGGAGACTTTCCCCACTTTAGAGACTGGTGGGTTTCCTTTGCTGACATCAAGGTTCTTACAGGCATAATCATTTCTGTGCTAAGTGGAGCAAAAGCAGGGACTCATAAAAGATATTTCCATCCTGTGCAATTTCAGGGCCATGGCTGATCCTGGGAGCAGAGGAAGGATGCATCGCCCACAGAGCCTCACCTGTTCCCTGCTCATTGTAGGAATGTGCTGTGTGTCTCCTTTCTTCTGTCACAGCCAGACAGACCTGCTGGCTCTCAACCAAGCTGATCCTCAGTGCTGGGAATCCTCCTCAGTTCTCCTCCTGGAAATGTGGAAGCCTCGCATTTCCAATACTGTTTCGGGCTTCTGGGATTTTATGATCTACCTGAAGTCATCTGATAATGTGAAGCATGGGGCATTGTTTTGGGATCTGGCCCAACTCTTCTGGGACATCTATGTGGACTGTGTCCTCTCCAGAAACCATGGCTTAGGAAAGAGGCAATTGGCCAGACAGGAAGAGGAAATCCCAGCAGCACATTCACAGCACACGGGGAGTAAACAAGGTGGTAACCCCAGGTCCCATGTCTTTTGAGAGGTTCAATCAAGTATAAATGTGCAGGAATTTGAAAAAGAGGGAAAGGGCATTAGGGAAATCTGTTGCTACACACATACCTCTCATTTCTCAAGAAATGATCCCCAAGAGCACACAGTGATAGAAAGATAGCACTTATTTTCACATTCCACGGTAGCTTTTTAAATTAACATATTTTCCTCATCCTCTCACTTCATGTGACTAGCAGCCACAGAGAACTTGAAAGACAAGTAAGAAAAAAGCATGACTCCTAAAATACAATATAAAGACACAACAGGATGCCCCCAATTAACACTCTCTTTATTGGTAGCTATAACCTGACATTCATTTGCTGTGAGATTGGGAAATTTTGAATGCTAGTCTGGTGAACATTCACAACACACAAGTTCTTGCCATTTTTAAATTGAAAACAAAATAAAACAAAACAAACATCGCTTTCTTCTAAAGGAGGTGGTACTTGAAAGATGCAGTTCTTAGTTGGTAAAATAAACAGTAGAGAATTAGCTGGTGCAAATTCACTCCCTGTTGCATTTTTCATAAATGGAAACTAAGTAATCAATTTCCAATGAGCTGAGAAACTAATTCTTAGTAAGCTCACCTTCCTGTACATTTAGAGATTGTCAATGAAATATATATTAGATTCAAACACAGACTTATCTGGGTTACTAGAAAGAATATCTCTTATAGATTTAAAGAGAGGGTGAGTGATTCTCTGTGAGTAGAGAATTACCTTTGCTCTATTCATATTGTTTGTGTTCCTTTTTCAGTGTCATTTCAACCAAGGAGCTTCCAAACCTTCCAGCAAGTGATGTTTGGGTAGCAGTAACTCAGAACTATTTATGTGCCAGAGCATAAACTGGGTCACAACTACTTTTTGCATTTGTACATTTTATTATGAGAATTAATATATTCATGTAATCTCTGAATTAAAATAGCAATTAGCAATTATAGTTCTAGCTAAATTCTTTCCTTTCTTTCCTAAATTCTTTCTAGTGTTATTGTAACTTAAGCCAATTTCCTTTTATATAGGAAACATTCTTTTAGTAGCTATAGCTATAAAAAGAGAAATACAAAATGAATGACTTCAAATGTTGGTTACCAATATTAAAATAAAATTGAATAGAGGATACCCAGATATCAGCATCAGTAAGAAACAGTTATTTTATCCATCTGTGCTGCTATGGGTGTTTATTGGGGCCCTCTGTTCCATTCTTATCTTATTTACCTATCATTCTCAAGTCACTACCAACTATATGTGTGTGTGTGTGTGTGTGTGTGTGTATATATATATGTTCCACTAACTTTGAATAACTCTAAGAAGCATCTACAGAAGGAATGAAAATAATATTTATGTTCATTTGAACATGAAAATAATTAATTAGATTTGGTCTATCACTTAAATATATGTATCTTTATATGATGTCTTTCTCTAAAACTGCTTTCAATTTGCTTGCTTGCAGCTAGGCTATTGGAATAGTCTGAGGCTACCTGTAGCTTTTTGAGCATGCTTCAGTATGGTATTTCTATTTTTTGGGGGGTGAAAAAGTAGTAGATTTAACTTCAGCTTTGGAAGCCATGTCTTTCACTTGCTACAGAGTTGCTATAGGCACAGCTGATCTGTAAACTTTAGCTGGTGATGCTTTGCAAGTAGCAGGAGTAAACTTTCACTTTATTGAAGTTATCTTAATGTTTGACACAAACAATTGTTTTCAGGTCAAGAAACAAGACTTTCCATTTGGACTGAACAATCACAGTCAAAGAGGGTCTTGGGTCAAGGAGATACCACCTTCAAAAGTTAAATAGTTACAGGAACATGGAGATTTCATCTTAAGAGGCTTGGTTAAATCTCTAGTGGTTCAACTGGGCTCTGGATGTACCTACATGTATCTTCCACTAAAGTTTTCTTTTGTCTCTGGGGAATTAATATGCTGCCCAGTTTAGATGGGGGTGAAAGTGAAGAGGTGCTTGTCCCTTTGGTTCTCAGCAAATTCACATCATCAGGACGAAAAGAACGAACTAAAAAAAGGGTCTACAAAATATATAAAAGGGTTCTTATTTTGATGTCTTCAAATCACTTTAAATACACTTGTGAAATCTTGCTATGAATCATGCTCTGCTGATAACATATAACTCCCAATTTTGTATATTAATATATCATATTTGTTAATATTGGGCCAACAAATGTGAAAACAAAAGATATCAAATAGCTATGTAGTTTCAGTCAAGTTATTTAACTTATTTAGTCCCCAATATTTTTCATCTGAAAAAGAGAGGTATGAAAAGAATTAGATGACCCCATAAGGTCACTTCAGGTTTTCCGCTCTATTGCTCTGTGATTCTATAAAAAGGAAATTCATGAAAAGTATGTACTTAACTACAGAAAGAATCTGGATGAGCTTTACCCCAAGGATAGCTGACTGTACTGGGGCATGACCTGGGCACCATGGCTGTTTACAACAATAATGTGTAGGAACGGGGGGTCCAGAACTGAGAATTCCAAAATATCTGAGTACTGGGGGTATTATCATTTGAAAATATCTCAAAAGATCATCATTATTTAATCTAGGAAGACGGAAAGACAAGGGCTAATAACTGAATGCTGAACTGTCCAGAAAGATGTGAAGAGAGTGTACCCAGGCTTAGTCACAGAATCCTGATGGACTGTGTCAAGACAGAAAGAGGATGGGGTGGGGGGCAGAGATAGAGAGAGGGAGAGGAAGAGGGAGAGGGGGACAGAGGCAGGGGTGAAAAGGTTGCTGGTGATAACTCCCAAGTAGAAAACGACAGAGTTAAGATTAATTTATGGGTTAATAAAAGCTCCAACTCAAATGAAGACATTTTGAGGTACTTATCTGTGTCAAAAAAAAAGGGGAGGGGGCCTTTCTTTTAACAAATCTCGCTCTGCCACGGATAGAGACAAAAAAACCTGCCTTCCTGGGCCTGGTAGTTTGTATCTTCTAGAAAAATTGAGCCTTTGTTTTTCTCCATAATGAGAACATAAAAATCTGGATTTATAATTTGACATGGTTTGCATTTGGTGTCTAACTAATTGGCAAATGTTTCTAATGTTTATTTTTTGAACATTAAGCACAATAGAAAATAATGCTTCAGAAATATAATTAGAAGAAACAAATGTTTGCTTTTCTACTTCACTCACTGCAGAAATTTCTTAAGTAACTTACTCAGCATTTTCCTATCTAGAAATCTATTTTAAGGAAACATTCAGAGATGCAGCCAAAAATGCAGTGCAAGACTATTCACTGCAATATTACTTATAATAATAGAAAATTTAGAAATGTCCTAAACATCCCACAATAGGATAACGTTTAAATAAACTATGTTATGAAGTCTGTGTGTATGAAATTTTGGTTATATAGAAAAAATTATATTATGGGTGGTTGAAATTTTTGCTTCGTATTTCTATATTAAGAGGATATGATCATTATTGCTTTTGATCAGAAAAATAGTTAATAAATGTTTAGTTAATTAGGAAATGTTTTTATTATAACTTAATTTATATTATATAACTAAATTGCATAGAACACAAAACGTTGCAAAAACACAAATTTACATATAAACCCCTGCAATAAATTTATACACAATTTTGATAGAGTTGCAGAAAGAGCAAGCTTTTTCTTTTTTTTACAAAAAAATTGATATTTAATTAATCTGTAAATGATTTGATGACCTAATGATTATTTCCTTTTCTCTACTTTCAGGTGTATATTTTCAACTCTTAAGAACCCCTTTTCTAAAGAAGAAAGAGATGACTGAAGATTTGATAAGCATATATGTGCACAAGAGTGCGTCTAGGTTCATTGGAAAAGTGACCAGTGGCTTGAAAATAAAGAGAAAATGAATCTAAAATCAGAGCTAACTTATACCTTATACCTTGGAATTTATATATATATATATATATATATATATAGAGAGAGAGAGAGAGAGAGAGAGAGAGAGAGAGAGAGAGAGAG
>PVKY010008381.1:0-14117 GCA_004027775.1 Bradypus variegatus
TGGGAAAAAAAATCAAGAATTTTATGACCTCCCACCACCCACAGCCACACTGAAATTCACACTCACACCCCTGGCACCATCCTGGGCACATCACAGATGCTCAGTCAGGATTTTCCAACCTTACCAGCGGAACTGAATGCAAGTAAATTTGGAACCACTGTTATTACACTGACGTTCTAAAACCCGCAGATCAGCTTGGCCAGGAACACTACTCCACTCTAAATGTGTCCTTTCTTGTGAAGGGATACTTTACAGCAAGGTTGGCAGGGACTGATTTACCTGATTAACAGCCAGTGCTACCCACCAGCTCAGAATACCCTTGAATAAATAAAAACCCATGTCGATAGGGCTTTTAAAGTTACACCGACTTTTATAAAGATGAAGTTTCTTTCTCAGGTCTGCAAGGAGACTCACCAGTACAAAAGTACAAAGTACAAAATACTGCCAATTCAAAAAACCTCCTCTGTTACAGAAAAAAAAAATTGTATATATATGCATATATAACTTCTACAACCAAGGAGATTCAGCATACAGGTGACCATGGGGCAGAATCATCCCTGGAAACTTTTATTTCAGTTTGAAAAGGATTCTAAAGTTGAGGAAAAGATCCATAAGCAAGAGAGCCTCCTTATGTGAATGTTTAAATATTAGATGCTATGCTTTTTTATTATAACCCAAACTACCATCTGTGTTTCAAAAGATCCCCAGGATTGAAGTCAGTTGTGAATGGGACCTTAACTACGTACTTTCTCTCACAAATGGTTCTTGGGAGCTCATTTAGGGGTATTTAGCAGTGGAGCACACTCCAGGCATCTCCTTGGCCAAGCAAGGTCTCCTCTCATCTGGGAAGGTCACTTCTTTGGTGAAGGCACAGCTCTGGGAGGGACCCCAGGGGAGTAGAGAGGACAGAAGAGAGACAGCCCAGCCAGCCAGATCAGTCAAATGAAGCTGGCTGTGGAAGGAGTGGCAGCTGGGCAGCTGGCTTGCTCCTGCGTCCCGTTCAGATGGGGGTGGGGGTAAGGGTCAGACACTGAGGGCCCTGTCTGCTATGGCTCTCTCAGACCAACAACTTCAGTGTCCTTCCTGGAAACAAGCCTCTTTCAGTCCTATTTTATGTACAGAGAGTGTGATTATTTGAGGCTAGATAGAGAAATTGAGGGGAGAGCCCCAAACACAGGCTTTTAAAAAAATGACAACTTTGTTTATTTTAAAGTTTTAAAAGTTTAATGGAATTTCACTATATTTTAATTCAATTTTTTAAATGTCATTGCATTTTTTTCTGTTAGCCCAAAAATGATACATTAAGAGTCAAATCATGATTTACCCTCACATATACTCACAAAAATGTATAAAAAGATACACATGCACACACAAAGACACACACACACATACATACAAGGCTGTTAAATGAGATACTAATTTTAATTTTAATAGTGGGACTATGCAGCAAAAAAGTATTCATGGGTAGCAAACTGGTTAAATAAATCATGTGTCCATACCATAGAATACTATGCAACAGTCAAAAGGAATGCGAATAATCCTATATGTGAGATGTTTGCAATGTATTAAGTTAAAAGAAAAACAAACTCCATACCCAAATGGCAGAAGTGTGTGTCATGATTCCATTTCAGAAGAAAAACAGTAGCTCTATATGTGTGTATAATTACATATGATTGTATGTGTACAGGAAATGTCTGGAAGGACAGTCTCTGGAGGATGGGGTGCGGTAGGTTTGGAGAGGAGGGAAACTCTGAACACAGACAGCTCTATCCAGTTTGTTTTACAACTATATGTGAGTTCTCCAACTGATCCTCAGGTGACAGCAATGTATTAATCATAGCCACTGGTTCATGACACATTGTCATTGTCAATCTAAGCCTGGCCTGCTTTTATTTAGTAGTGACTCAGTTATTTTTATTAATAAAGCACCCCTGAACCCACCACCCCAAACAAATTTAGATCCTCAACAATCATCTGGATCTAACCATATGGTCCTCCCCTCCTTTGTCTTCTATCCCCACACTCTAGGTAACTACCACCCAAAATCCTGTGTTCAATGATACTTGTATAGTTAGTAAGTAAAATAAAACAAACAAATACATGCAAAAAATTAATTTGGTTGCCTTTTTAACTCACTGCTCTTGAACCAAACTGAAATGATTTTTTGGTGGCATAGGGCTGGTCACCCTGGTGGCTATAATGGGTCAAGGCACTAACTTCCTACCAGGAAGCACCGGAAGCCAAGAGAGAAATACTTTTAATTAGAATTTATTACCCTAGCAGCAAAGTAAATCAGTGGCTCATACAAATCTGCCCTAACTATGTAATTTAAAAATATCTAGTCTGAGCAGAACAGGCTGTCCCACTAGGCAGAATGTAAGCTTTTAGTGATAGCAAGTGATGATCTCTTTAATACATAGGGTTTCTCATTCTCTTCTTAAAGAAGAAGCTTTAATTACTACATTTTAAGAGACGACACAAGATAGAAGAATGCCAAGGGGGGAAGAAAGCATGAAATTAAAGCAATCTCTATAATAAGAAATCAAATTATTTGAAAACCTACCTCTTAGGAGGTTTTACGCTGTCCATTTTAATGTCCTTTGATCTCATGAATTCTGAGCCTCCATTTAAAATTAAATCTGACATTCAGCTTTTGGGAAATACACTGCATTGTTACATATACTTTTCTAATTTGGGTTGAACACATACTGATAAGGAAACACTATTCCAAGTATGATGATTTTTAAAGCAATGGATTCTTGTGAAAAACAGTGTGAGCTGTTTGCAAGGGGCAAGACTTATTTCAGTACCACACATAACTTTAGAAAAAGTGGAAAAATTCTTAAACTTAGAAGTCTGATTGTAGAAGTACCACCATAGAAGTACAGCACTATCAGAAAAAGTCTTTCTTCTAGGTTGCCTAATGTCTGCTTCCTCTAAACATAAACTACAATTAAGTGGATTCTCAATTTTGGACATTATATTAACATAGGCAGATGATTCAAAATGGCACAAAAGCCAAAATTATGTCTTTGGAGCATATTTTTATACTTGAATAAGACAGCATCTCATGTTCTTGACCTTTCAACACGGAGACTGTCATCTGAAATGGATCACCCAGCATGCCCTTTCTGCCTTCTGGCTCAGCTCACCCTTGCTCACCAACCAGTTGGTGAACAGATTCCACCACAGGTAGTCTATGCCTCTCTCAAAAACATTATCTGCTGTTTACAGCTTCCAAGGAGAGAAGGAGTTCGGTTTTTTACTTTAATATTGCTGGGCTGCAAAACCTGTACAGAGAGGACAGCTAATAACAAAAGCTTCATGCCTCCTAGGTTTAAATCTGTCAGTGAGAAAAGCAGCCAAAGTTCCTACATATAAAAGAAACAAAAAAAGGGGACCTTGGTTAACACACGCTTGTGGGGACTGGGCAGGGGGAGGCTGGGCGTTGGGGGAGGGAGCCCTAAAGCACTGGGGTTAGCATCCTGTTTCCACGCCACTTACTCCTCTTTCCTGAGAAGCTCCTCCTCGGACTCCGTAAGGCGCTGCCTCAGCGCCGAGATCATCTCCACCGCCACGTCCACCTGTCTATTCAGGGTCCGCTCTCGCCTCTGAACTTCCTGCTTCTTCTGAGTCAGCTGCACGAAAGCTGCCCGAACTTCCAGCAGTTCCGCAGTTTTCTGGGCCAGCTCTTTGGTGAGTTTATCGATTCTCTTCTCGATGGTCCTATCCACAGCCTCGACCATCCGGTTGAATTTCTCTCTGACATGTGCCTCGAAAGAAGCGTTGGTGTCTGAGGTGGGAAGGCCGGGATTCGACCTCGGGGCACCCAGCGAGTCTGCTCGCAGGTCCATCGCAGCGTAGGTCTGCACGTAGGAAACCGGCCTCTCTGCCACCACCTCAAATGGCTTCCTGTCCTTTGAGTGTTCATGCGAAATGCTATACAAGTTAACATAGCTCGGCTTCTGCTTGACCACAATGCCACTGCTTGAAGATTTTCCCTGTTTCAGGGGTTCCGAGGAAGTAACTAGGTCTGTGTCTTTGAGGGAAGAAAAGATGCTGCATTTTGTCAAGAGGGTTCTTTCCTCGTAGCTGTGATTGAATTCCAGATGGGCCCTCAAGGAAGACAGGCTTCTAAATCTGGTATGGTCTCCACACCTCGGGCAGCGGAATGGCAGGCACACAGCAACATTCTCAAAGGATTCCTGCCAGGGATATCTGCTTTCCTCAAATGCCTTCTGTTGCATTACTCTGAAAGTCCTGGATGGGAAAAACGAAAATAGACCCAGAGAGTTAACAAGTCTGATTTTAAAAGTTTACTGAAATGGTTGATGGTGCGCATCTCCTTGTGGGCAGAGGCTTTTTGGTTTCCAATGACTTCTGCATATAATACCTTATGTTAAAATTAAAACCTACAGCCCACGGGTCAAATCCAGCTGCTTCCCTTCGTTTCTGCATTTTCTACTGGTCCTTTTGCACTGCAACACCAGAGTTGAGTAGTTACAACACAAAGCCAAAAAGTTATGGCTCACAAAGCCAAAAAGATTTACTACCTGGCCTTCACAGAAGAAGTCTGCAGATCCCCACCTAGAATTAAAAAGGTGAGCAACAATCACTCTTCACAGATGAGAAATTTGGAGACAGATGGAAAGCAGCAGGTTCAGAGGTGGAATTCAAGTTTCCTGCTCTCCTGAATTTAGTGCACTAAATGCAAAACCGTGCCCTGTTTTACTGATACACTCCTGATCAGCATGAATACAAAAATGAGGAAAACTCACACGAGTTGTCAAAATAGGCCCTAAGAGAATAAACTCAGCGATCTTTCCTCAAGTATGAGCTAGGCATGGTGGCATTAAGCACACAATAAGCAGAATATTTTACAATCTGAGAGTTTTACCTTTGATTTTCTCCTTTAATTATTGCTGTGATAACATAAGTCAGTGTGTTATCACCATGATAATGGTTCTATACTCTATTATTAAATAACATTTGATATAACAGGGATCCATGTCCATGGCCAACGCCAAGATTTTATTAAAATAGTGTTCTGGATGTATTTATCTTGTCTTTGATCTTGTTTTAACATCACAACCTCAGAGATGGCCATTGTTCCAGCCAGGTAAGTAGTAGCAGCATAACTACTTCCCTTGGAGTAATTTACTATGTTAGCTCTAGCAACAGATGACTGCTAGCGACCCAATTCTGCAAGCAGTGCAGGTCTATTCCTCCAAGAATGGTTTCTATCCAAATTTAACAAGCATTTAGCCCACCCCACACCCTACCCCCCAAAAAGGGGCCCAGCTAGGGGACTTAAGCTGAAAAGTGTTGTTATTGGACCCCCGACTTCATCAAAAGGAGAAGTGCAAACAAGTCCCCAGACAGCTTATTCCAGGTTAATAAGCCTCTGGGGGAACCTCTTCCTGTGCTACACTGGGCTGTTTTAACCGCTGGTTTTCTGGAAGTGAGATGCAAACCCTAGCCCAGCGCAGGACCAAGAATGCTAGCAAGAGGTGAAAGAAGGGGAAGTCAGGATTCTCGTGGGCAACGGTAAGGAGGTAGCATCCTTATAAGGAGAAATGGGGAATCACGCACCCTGAGAGAACGCAGGCGTTCGCGGGCCCAGCGGAAACCCCAGTCCCCGAGGTTGGTGGGAAACCCGAATTGACTCTGCCTGGGCAGGATAGGCTGGCGATGACTCGGGGGTTCCAGCCTTCCCTGCCCCCGCTGTACTGCGTGCCAGCTGGTGGGTGCAAGAGTGGACACGTGAGCACACGAGTTCCTGCAGGTGGGGGCCGAGAAGCCGGTTTTCCTAACTCCCCGGTGCTGCGGCGACACGGACCCCCTCCCCAGCCCGGCATCCCCGGCCGGCCCCTATCCCGCGCTACGTAGCGCCCCGCGGGCCGGGCGGCAGGCGCAGATGTCCAGCGGCCGCCACTTACCAGACTTGTTGCTGCAGCTGCCGCTGCCGCCGCGGCCGGTGCTGATGCTGCGGAGCGAAGCGGTTTTCAGCAGAGCCGTAAATCAGGCTGAGCCGGGGCCGTTCTCACACCCCTCCTCCAGCCGCACCCCCGCGCGGGGACCCGGCAGCCTACAGGGCGGAGCGTGGCGCGGGCCGGCGGAGTGGCGCTCGCTGCATCCCCAGGCGTGGTGCGTCCTGGGGGCCCGGAGCCAACGCCCGGAGCCGGGGAGGTGAGTCCTGGAGCGCGGCTGCCCCCGGGCTGCCTCCCCCAAGGGTGACACCTCCGCTCTGCCCGTTTGGCGTGAGCACCACCTGCCCTTCCCCAGCCTAGGAGCGGGATCCGGCTTATCCAGCTCACGATACCATTGACATCACGGGGATAGAAGCTGGGATCGATCCAGGGGGAGGCAAGGGGAGAAATGTACTAGCCTCGGAGATGTCGCGCTTTCCACAGGCCATGGCAGGATTTTTGCACTTTACAGTTATTGTGGAGTGGAGAACATGTCCTTTCATTGCGGACACGAATGAAGCACGGCTGGGCACCTTTCTGAAAAGCTGCCGCTGGAAGGCCCGGTGTTTTTATTAGGACCTCTTCATCCTAAGCAAAGAGAGAATGTTCCAAAATAACTGATCTAGAGAATCTACTCTGGCCTTCCCAGCCTAGTGTACTAGCGCTAAGTTAACCTGCAGAACTAAATCTAGTGAAGGGAATCTAGCAGCCGGAATCTCCACCGGGACCCCCCTTTTCTAAGGGGCACACCCCTTTCCCCTGCATGAGCTAAGATTTTGAGATTTTTCGTACTAAAGAGAGATTTTTTTTTCCTTCTGAAGGACCCTGATGACTCAGCATTTTTTTTTTTTTTTACCTGTTTAACCTAGTTCGGGATACTGCTATTCCAACTCCTGGAATATGCGACCAGGGTAAAAGTTACTGTTGGGTTTTCTTGTCAAAAGAAACGACTCTGCTCTGTTCATCTGTAGACAGTTATTTAATGAATCTTCTCGACCCCTCAGGGTGTTCCTGTTCTCAGAAGCTGATTATTACTCATTTCAACACTGATTTTAGTTTGACTGTAATTAGCTAAATAACTCTTAGAACAATTTTTTTTTTAACAACTGAATCATCACAATATAATTAAGAGACCAAACTCTGAAATAAGACACGATCAAATCCTGGCTCCTTTGCCTCCTGATTCTAGAACCTGGGTCAAGTTACTTGACTTTTCTGTGCCTTGGATTCCTCATCTGTAAAACAGGGATAATCAGGACCTACATGCTAAGATTGTGGAAAGGATCAAATGAATTGACAACAGTAAGGCACATTCCCTGACCCAGATGTGCACTGATCAAGTCAGCTGTTATTATTATCATCATTTCCCTTATTATTTTTAATACTTTCACAGCAGAGAAGAGCCTACTTGGCTGTAAAAACCGGGAAAGGGAAAGCAATATGCACTAACTTCCACATAAAGTGAGACAGTCATCAGTACTGGGGGATCTAGTATGTTCTCTCTGAAACAATTATATTTCATTGAAGTTATGTTTGCCGCTCTCTTAAAAATATATTAATTCTAACAATTGATTCATTCAGTGTTTGTTTGTTTTTTTCATTTGAAAGATACATGTGATGGAAGGTCAGGTTATCATAGTCATCTGGCCATTTAGATATTCCTGGCCCAGCTCTCCATGCTCCCCACTGCAGCACAGCTTCAAATCTGGCAAGTATCTTGATGTGGAAACTGGCTGTGTGCTTGAGACAGGACCCATCCCCTGGCTCTTCTTTTAACTAAGTATGAGAAATTGCAAGAAGTTTTCCTTAGCCTTTTAGAAGCCTGTAGCCTAACTCAGCAGCCTCACACATAGTTCCAGAATTAACTGTTTTTGAAGCCCCTCAAGTTTCTGATTTCTTATTCTAGCCTGCATAAACACTAAAAGTTTTACTGGTTTCTCTTAGCCCTAGCAGAGGCTCTTTACTTGGCCTAAGTGTCTTCTCCATCCTTTACCAAGAATCAGCAAATGCCTCCAAGAAAAGAACAGCTGGTGATTGACAGCTCACCTGGGAAAAATTCTTCACTCTGAATTCGTCTCATTCTTGTTGTCTTCATTGTTTCCACAATTCTCTATTGCCTTTAAAAATATGATTTTTTAAAATTTATTTGACCTTTTCTAGTGGCAATAATTGTCTGGAGCTAAGTAGAAGTTCCCCTTTTAGCTGATGCATGCACTTTTTCATCCATCCTATCTCACTTATTTTAATTACTTATTGGTCACTATTGAAATTAAAGTTTGAGACTCGTGAGTTAAAGATTTCAAGATATAAGACATCATCCTTGCTTTCAATATGCTTGTATTCTAGAAGAGTGATATACAGGTCTGTCAGTGACTATGCTGTAGCACAGGTTGGCAAACTACATTTTATGCCTCAAATCTGGCTTATCACCAGTTTTTGAAAATAATTTTTATGGGAACACAGTAATGCTCATTTGCTTACATATTATCTGTGGCTGTATTCACACTTCAGTAATAGAGTTGAGTAGTCATGACAGATTATATGACCCAAACAACCCAAAATATTTATTGTCTGGCCCTTTATAGAAAAAGTTTGCCAATCCCTGTACTATAACATCCTGCAAAGAAGAAAACTATCTAACCCAGATTAATGAAAGTGGGAAGATCAAGAACATATTCCTGGAGAAGGTGATATTTAAGCTGAGTCTTTCTTGGTTGAGTAAAAGTTAGCCAGATTTGGGGAGTTTTGGGGAGATAGGAGAGTACATAGAAGAAATAGGGAAGAAGATTCAGGCAGACTGAAGACTATGTGGAAGAACCAGAGGAATGAAACAGTGTGTTACATAGGTAAATGCACTTATCTCACATGGCTAGCATGTCAGTTACATATTGGAGGTGGGGGGAGGAGGGACAAAAGTCAGGTTATGAAGAACTGTAGGGGCCAAATTAACATCTGATGGAACAATGATAAATTTTAAGCTGGGGAGGAAGGTAATGAGATTTGAATTTTATTAGGATCTGTCTGACAAAAAAATGTAGCAAATAAATTGGAGAAGTGTAAGAGTTGAGTCAGGAGACAATTCAAAGGCAGTTACAGGAATCTAACAGTTCTAAAGAGGACCTGAAATGAGATAATGGCAATGAAGATAGAGAAGATGTAGGATTCAATTGTAATTCAATAGGTAGAATAAGTGGAACTTGAAGATACATTTTCTCTGGATGTGACAGGAATTGAAGAGATTAGATGGTGTCAAGATTTCTGAACTTGGGAAAGTGGGTTGATATTTGTACTGAATATGGAGATGGGAAATATAAAAAGAGCAGATTTGGGGGAGGGGCAATGGTGAGTACCATGGTGTACCTGTTGAGTTTGGGGTAAAATGATATCTAACATTTTGAATATGTTGAGTTGTGGATAGTCAGGTGAATCTATTCAAGAAGTCCTTGTATATGTCTGGAACTCAGGAGAGATGTCAGGACTGGAGGTATAGATTTTATTATTTTTATCCCTTTTGAAGATCCCATTTTATTAATTGTTTTTATCTATTCAAAATCCTTCCACGTAGAGTGACATAAAGACTCATTTTCATTAACTAAGCAAGATGAAAGGACAATAGGATGTTATTCTTTATAATTATATAGTGATACATTCATTACTATCAAGTAATGAAAATCACCCACCACTTCACTCCTGTTTCTCCTCCTGCTTTACAAATACTAATTAGTTTCAGATGTCTCATGCATGGTGCGTAAGAGCTTCACAGAGATTACTCATATACTTCCTGGTTGCTGGGGATCTACTGCAGCCACATAGTAGATTGGGTCCACAGGAAGTGACGAACACATGTATTCATTTGCGTGATGAAATAAACAAAATAAACAGAATTCCCTGAGATGAAAACTTGAAAGAAAGAAAAGAAAAATTCTGCCTTTTGAATAACTGTCCTGATAATCTCCAGAGCCTGACTACCAGTTTGTTGTTTATCTGACATATTTCTCATCTTTCCACTTGTTGCCTCCTTGGGGTTATTTGCAAAGACAGATACTATGACACCATTCATTCATTCAGACATTGTGCTAACCAATATACTCTGGAACCCCATGGCCAGAGTCACAGACACCAAAACTGAGTTTTTTTTATAGATGCCATGCCCTTTCAGACCTCAAGAACAACCTAGAGCTCTTCACATCACCACCCTAAAAACTCCTAGCTCTTGAATGACTCCTTCTCAATCTTAGATTAGAAAAACCTTCCCCAACATGCTAATTTTATTAGTTCACCTGGGTTATTTTTCCATCACAGAATCCTGTTTCCTTTCTTCTTAGAACTTAGCAAAATCTATAATTATCTACTCAATTTTTTTTCTCAATGAGACTCAAGAGGAGTTTAATTTATTTATCTTTTCCTCTGGCTTTTTAATTTGGATGTTTGGCTTATCCATATCTTCTGGTATCTTCATATGCTTTAAAATTTTCTGTTGTTTGGGCCTGTTGGCATTTGCTTATCTTCATAGGGTTCCTTTAGGATATGCAGTATTATTTGAACATTTATCTGTAATTTGGCAGAGCTACAACTTGATGGAATGCATTTTCCTGACCTACCAGCACATGGCACTCTTGAACCACCTCTTACCCTCAAGCCAGTTCTCCCCCAACTTCATCCATGCACTAAGTGGGGGTCCAAATCATGTGGAAGTCCATTCAGTGCACCAGTTTCCCATGTGCACTGGGAACTGCCAGCCCTGTGGATGGGGTGTGCCCAGCACAGTTTGGCAGGGAGTCTGCTCCCGGACACAGTGGTCCCAGCTGTTCCCTGGACTGCAGGTGAAGTAACTCTGGGGCTGCAGAGTTGCACGTCTCACCTTCCAGCTCAGATGCCCCAAAGTCCCTCTCTGCTATGCACCCACGAGTCCCTGGGATTGGGGGAGGCCTCCTGGCACTTCCGTGTGGCACCCTTGCCTCTAGGCTGTACACACTACGGGCTTCCATGGAGAAAGAGTGGATGCTCTCACAAGCCTGCTGATTCCTGAATTCCTTCAAGGAAGCTCTTGGCCACTGGGCTGTGAGAGGTCACCTCCCCAGCCAACTGCAAAGATGGCTTCACGGGGCATAGAAAGCTGCCCCCTTCTGTGCTTGTCTGCCTGCTCCAACTCCAGTCCCTGGCACAGGGGCTCTTGGCCATGGGTCTGTGAAGCCAAGTCCTGAGGAGGGTGCCCAGGGCGTGGAAGGCTGCTCCCCTGCATGCTCAGCAGCCGGCTCCAAGCACCCATTCCCTGGCAGTGTTCTGAGCTGAACACTCACTGGTTTAAATGCAATCTTTTGGCTTCTCCAAGGACACACTCACTATGGGTGTAGGAGTCCCTGCCCAGCTGGTGGAACCCTGGACTGCTGTTCTGGAGGGCTTTCTGGCCTTTGTCTAGTGTTTTACATGAGGGAGAATTTTTCTCTGTCTCTCCTATTCTGCCATCTTCCCAGAAGCCCAACAGTTTTTTAAAATTGTGTTTCTCTCTAGGAATTTGTCCATTTCTCCTAATTTACCAAATTTAATAGCACAGATTGTTTATAATATCTTTTAATGATTGTTGGACCTGTAGTGATATCTCCTTTTTCATTACTGCTATTCATCACTTGTGCCTTCTCCCCTCTCTCCCTCTTCCCCCTCCCCCTCTTTCTACCCCCTCCTTCCCTCTCTTTCTTATCAGTCTTGCCAGGTGTAACTGTATCAGTCTTTTCATTAAACCAATCTCTAGCTTTATTAATTCCCTTTTATTATACCTTTGTTTTCTATTTCATTAACTTCTGTTCTTACCTTTATTATCATTCTATTTCATTCTAATTCTTTTGGGTTTAATTTGCTGTTATTTCTCTAAATTTTGAGATGGATATTTAGATCCATCATTTTCATCCTTTCTTCTTTTCAGCATATGGATTTGAGACTGTAAGTTTCTATGCATGGCTTTACCTGATTTTCACAAGTTTTGATGTTTTATATTTACTATATCCATTTCATAACATTTTCTACTTTCTATTATGGCTTCTTCTCTGACTCATGAGCTATTTGAATGTATTGGCATAATCTCCAAACTCTGGGGTTTTTTAAAGCTATCTTTTGGTTATTAATTTTTAGTTTAATCGAACCATGATGTAGAGAGCATATTCTGTATGTTTCCAATCCTCTCAAATTTGTAGAGACTTGTTTTATGGCCTAGCATATGATCAATTAAGGTAAATATTCCATGAGCACTTGAAAAGAATGTGAATTCTATCACTATTGGATGGAATGTTTTGTATATATTATTTAGATCAAATCTGTGAATCCGATTGTTCAAATCTTCTAGACCCTTAGTGATATTTGTCTGCTTGTTTTATCACTTAGTGAAAGAAGTATGCTAAGTTCTCCCACTGTGATTGTGGTTTTGGCTATTATTTTCAGGTCTGTCTGTTTTGTTTTATATATTTAAAAGACATTTAGCCAAATACAAAATGTGGACCTTATGTGGACCCTGAGTCAAAAAGATATTCCAAGATATCAGGGACATTTGAATATAGACTGTGTATTAGGTCATATTAAGGAAACACTGTTAAATTTGTTGGATGTGATGATGATGATGTCACTATGTTTTTAAAAATCCTTATGTATTAGAGATACAAACAAAGATTTATGGGCTAAATTTACAGTATTTTATGGAATTTTTGCCCTAAAAAATGTGTAGGGAGATAGATAAAACAAAAGTGGCAGAATGTTGGTCATTGTTGAAATTATGTGGTGAATTCATGAACATAAGTTCTACTGTTGTGTCTTCTTTTATATATTATTTAAATTTCCATAGTATAATTTTTTTAAAAAGAAAATAAAAGAAGGCTTTTACCTAAGACACAGTGATAACTTAATTTCATCCTAAACGAATGTATCTCTTACCCACTTTACACAATATTTGCACCCCCTGTAACCTGAACATTAAAAATTAAGAATCAAATCTCACTTTTTATTTGACTTACTTTATGCCTTTTGTGGTATTATATATTCATTTCTAGTTGATTCTTAAAGAAACAAGCAAAAAATCTCTACTCTTTTTTCTTTCAGGATATTATGTGTTCTTTATTATTAAAATGTGTGAACATTAAAGAAATATAGAATGTATTTAAAAATTATCTCCCTTATCCCTCATTCTCCCAACTCTAGAATAACAAGCTTATATTGTTCCCATTACAAACACTGCTGCTATAAATATTTTTCATGTGTGTTTATCCACAAGTATAACTACATAATTAGAACAAATTCCTGAAAGCAGAATGGTTAAAATGAGGTATACATTTTAAATTTTGATCAAAACTGCCTAGTTGCTCTCCAAACAAGTTGTGTACTTCTGCCAACATTGTTGACTGAGCCTCTCCCCTCCTCTATATCTTTACCAATACTTTGTAACATCTAAAAAATATCTCTGTCAAACAGATTAAGAATTAGTAAATTGTTATTGCTTTAATTTGTTTTTCTTAAGGTTAAAGCAGAACATGTTTTCATATATTAAAATTCATTTCTATTTCTTTTTTCCATGAATTTCCATTTGTGTTCTTTACCCAATTTTCTGTTGTGTTGTTGGTCATTATTTATGTATAAGAGCTCTTTATATGTTAAAGAATGAGCTCATTATCTTTTATATGTGTTGTGAAAATGATCCTCATTTTGTCTTTAGTCATTTAGTTCTTTAATAGTGTTTTTCTGTAGGAGCATTTTAAATTTTTATGTAATGCAAGATATCCATTTTTTATGGTGTCTGGTTTGTGTATTACTTAGAAAAGTCATCTCTATTCTAATATTTATTTATTTTTCAAATTACAGTGGCACTTCACTAAATGCAAGGATGTGAAGTTCATTCAATAAATATGAACATAACAGACTAGATTAAACATGTGTCTTATTAAATGATATGTCAATATCAAATATTACTTTTTTAATTCATTTTATTGAGATATATTTACATACCATGCAGTCATACAAAACAAAGCATACATTCAGTTGTTTACAGTACCGTTATATAGTTGTGCATTCATCACCATAATTAATTTTTGACATTTTCATTACCACACACAACAAAAATATAAGAATAAAAATTAAAGTGAAAAAGAGCAATTAAAGTAAAAAAGAACA
>PVKY010008382.1:0-14111 GCA_004027775.1 Bradypus variegatus
TGGTTACAAAGTTAGTCTTAAGGCCATAACGTGTCCAAGGTAAGGCATCAACAGTAGGGTTCCTTCACTGGAAAAAGGCCACTGGCATCCGGAAAACCTCTGTTACCTGGGAAGGCATGTGGCTGGCGTCTGCTTGCTCCCTGGTTGCGTTTCAAATGGCGTTCTCCAAAATGTCAGTGTCAGCTTCCAACGGCATCTTCAAAATGTCTCTCTAAGCTGTAATCAACATCAGGGGTCCGTACTCCAGTCATCTCTGAGCTAAGCCAGTAAGCGTCTGATTCTGTGCCAGCATTTTTAAAGGACTCTGGTAAACTAATCAAGACCCATGCTGAATGAGCAGGGCTAACACCTCCATGGAAATAGTCTAATTGAAGGTATTACCCACAGTTGGGGGTGGGTCACATCTCCATGGAAACAGCCTAATCCAAAAATTCCAACCTAATCAACACTAATACGTCACCCACCACAAGACTGCATTAAAGAACATGTTGTCTTGGGGGACATAATACATCCAAACCTGCACGCTCTGTCTTTAACCCTTTCTTCTCATTCATCCTTTCTGTATGTCATCAAATCCTGCTGCTCATTCCTTCAAAGCAATTCTCATATTTACCCCTTTCTTTTCATTTCTACACCAGATCTTCATTACCTCACCTATAAATAACTGCAATTGCCTTTTAGCAGGTCTTTGTGTAACCATCCCAAAACCTCCCCCTGAAACTCTAAGCCATCCTGTTCCTTGGCTAATCTTCCTAAAATAATGTTTTCCTCATGTTATTCTCTGCTCAAGAACCTACAAATCCATAACATTAAGTCCAAATTGTTTTTCCTAGTTGCCAAGGCCCTCCATAGCACAATGCCTGGCTTACAATTGGCCCTTGATACGTGCTCTTTAAGTAGTTAGAAGATTAGATAGATGGAAGGATGAATGAATACTTGTCCATCCACGTGTCCCACAAAATCCCCAACATCTGCCTTTACTCAGAGGCTAGCACTGTGTTTACCTCAATTTCCAAGGCTTTTGAGGATGCTGTTTTCTTTTCCTGGACTGACTTTCTTTTTCTCTCCATCCTAAAGCCCATCTCAAGTGACAATCCTGCCTTCCTCAGCTGTATTAGTTCATAATACTAATTTCAACTTTTTCTGTACTCACAGTGAATTTAAGTTAGTACCATTTTGCTTATCAATTGTTATTTTCTAATTGTAGCATGCAGTTTTTCTCCCCTTCAACTAAATTGATAGTTCACTGAAGACAAAAGATATACTGTTGCATAAATTCTTGCTCATTGATTGACTTAAAATATACTAGAAAATTCACTTTAAAAATTGTATTTAATAATTTAACTTGAAAGACTAATGTTTACTATTTTAAGAGTAATTCTGCTGATAACCATATTACTGCAATCTATAGATGAACTGGAAATCTGGTTTTAAAACAAATGTTTTGTAATGCTGTGTTATTAATGCAAAGCATGATTATGTCTGATTTCCTAAAGATTTCCAACCAGCACAGGGAAACTGCATACATTCTTCTGTTGTTACCACTAAGTCTAACTGAGTTTACTTTGATATTCTTGCATTTCCACATCTGCCTTAGCTTCTCCGCCAGAATCATCGTACCCCCCCCATTTTGCATAGTTTTTACTAATTAGAACATCTATTTCCAATGTCATAACTAGGACAGTGAAACCTAATACAACTGGTTTTGGACATGGGATTTTCCATCTCTCTAATGTTCTTGGAAACTCCCTCTCAGCCCAGAATTTGGTTTTAGAAACACTACAACCCTGCAGCCACACATGGGTTACCGAAGTGGCTATTGTTCCAAGAGATACCTCCCAGGCCCCAAAATCTAGAGGTCAAAATGCAGATAGTGCAAAAGACCTCTACCACAGTAAGATTTAGGAATCTTGTTCAAAAAGGAGTAGTTCCACATAGATTTTCTAAGTAGCTCTTCATTGAGGGTTTTTCCACTTATCTGAAGAACTTCGTTCTTATTTTTGAGATTTTTCGGAATACAGTTTAGTATAGTTTTAAGTTCAGCGGTTTTCAACGTGCGGTTGGTTCCCAGACAGCAGCACCAGCATAGCTTGGGAATTTGTTAGGAATGCAAATCTTGGGCAAGAGTTACTTCAGAAACTCTTGGAAGAGGGCCCAGCGGTCTGTGTTTTAACAAGCCATCTAGGTGATTCTGATGTATGCTAAAGTTTGAAAACCACTGTTTAAATTCAAAACACTTTATTTTGTAGATTAGGAAATTAATGGCCAGATATAAGTGATGACATAGAACACAGAGATTGTAAGTGCTTGTGAATGCATTTATCAACCCATTTTGTGAGCAAACTGCTGATATATAAAATTAATAATTTGTTTAATTCATACTAGTTTGTCATAACATGAAATCTCTTCTGTCAAGTTTTCCTTTACTATGTATCTTTGATAGTTTTAGAAGTAATCACCTTGTTCTAAGTCATCACGAAAGTCCCTGAGTCTCATCTTAAAAACATGCCTTGCCTCAGTCATAAATGTGTGATGTGTAATGTATATGCATAAAAAATTTTTTTTTCCAAAGCTGGTATGATAGAACTTCTTCTGGCCAGTTTTCAAAGTCATTTTTACATTGAAGTGGGAGATTACTTTCTGCCAAAGAAAACTCTCAAGTTAAAAGTTTATGAGTAATATACATTTTTATATTTACTTACTCCTTTTTTATCTTTGTAATTGAACTGTGCTAATATTCATAAAATTCACAGATCTAAATTTGTTCAGTTCAATGAGCTCTAACAATTGTATATACCCATGTATAGATATAGAAAGCAAGATAGAGAACATTTCCATCATTATAAAGCTAGATATAGAACATTTTCATCACCCCAGAAAATTCCATTATGCCCTTTGCAATCAATTTTCACCCTATCTCCCACACCACAATTACTTTCTGATACCTATCACTATATGAATACAAATGAGGAAAGAAGAAAATAAGTATCCATAATTCCACTCTCCTCTCCAGACATAACTACTGTTTAATGTCTTGTTAAATATCCCCTTTGAACTCTTTGGTTATATAAGTTCTACACACACACACACACACACACATTTATCATGTATATTACAAAAATTCTCATTTCAGGTTCAAATCTTACCACTTAGACTCTGCTATTAGTGTGTTAAATTGGCACTATTCTAGTTTTAACTCTAGATTATTTCCTAAATTTATTTAATTTTAAAAGTAATACATGAATACACATTCATTGCCAAAAATTTAAATGATACACAGTATACAGAATAAAAAGAAATGTCCCCATTCAGTGCCCCCATTTTGCTTGCCTCCCCATAGGTAGTCAGTGTTGAACTAACTACAAAATCAAGACGCTATTGATAAGGACCATGAACTGAATTTATTATTCCATAGTTTTTCTTTTTTTCCTAAATTTTATTTTCAAGTTTTGTTATCTGCACACCACTGACCTTTTAGTTAGTATTAAATTATTTTATAATACCAAGTGATCATGTTAAGACTAATTCTAGTATATATCATGATATCTGTTTTGAGATACAGTTTTTAAATATTTTCTCTAGGAGTGAATTGAGTGCTATCTGCAAATTTTCTTTGATTGTTGGGTGGTTTATACTTATCTGTGGCTGGAAACCTAGCTATGTATAGCTCTCCCTTTTAGTCTATTGAGAGTATATCAAACACAGTCTTATATATGGTAAATTGCCTTTTTGTTATTTGTACTGACTTGTATTTCTTATACACCAAGTCATCTAATATTGTCATTAAAGTTTGGAAACTCTAAGCCAGATGCAAAATCCTATTAAAGAATAGATTGTAATACAGTATTATCCAGGGTTTGCTCCTAAAGGACACTTTGTTTCATTAGCATTTTTGCAATAGGAAAATGTGTCTTGCATTGACAGTCAAAGACATGGTCTTGATTAATGATATGTTAGGCACTTTTCTGGACCTTTGTTTGAATTCTTGCAGTTCTTTAGGACAATACTTAAAATTGGGTATAGTAGCATAGCATACTAGCAGGCTAGTCTGTAAGTCGGGTCAAGTCCAGAAAACAAGATCATTATAGATTCCAAAGATTGTCATTTGATTTCTTCTGACTTTGAAGCTCATATACGAGAGGCAGGGAAGAGTGCAGCTATAGTGAGTTTTTGGAACTCTATATTACAATCTTGGTTTTAGGGCCAAGAAGTGCAATAGTTAGGTGATATGATATATGCAAAGTTTTGTAGCAAACTCCAAGTTCTAAGGACTGTCCTTCTCCCTCACCATGGAACTACCAGACACTATTTTAAGTAAGAAGAGAACAGCACAATCTTATATGTACAGAACCCCATAAAGTTTTAAATTTCTTTAAAATATTCTCATTTTTAAAACAACAGTATTAGCTATTATTTAATGAGGCAAATACTGTTAAAGCACTTCCCCCAAATTATCTCATTCACTCCTCAATAAGGAATTTGGGGGTTTACTCTGAGTGCCCATTGTAAACATAGGAATACCTCCAGGTTTGGGAGTGGGCTCTGTCCTCAGGATGAGGTTTTGAAATACTTAGGGTTTTGCTAGCCTCATTTCACAAGATCAAGCTAGTGAAATTTACCATTATTTTACAGCTAGGAAATGTACTGCTCTGGGGGACTAGGTGATTGTTGAGGCAGGCTGTGGTTCCTTCTGTCTGGACCCTGCAAGTCTCTCCAACCAGAAAGAGAATTCTTTGTTATAAATGGTCTTTGATACCTGCATTCCACCTAATCAGAGCTCCAGCCTCCCTCCACTTTTTATTGCATTCCACGTTCTATATCCAAAGGTTACAACTCTAAAATATTGAATAAGACAATACTGTGTGAATATGCTGAAATTCCCAACCCTATTACTTCCGAGATCAAAGCCCCACTACGTACTCTCCACTCATGCTCAAAGCTCAGTCTTTTGTACTAGTGTTTGTCCAGTTTCCGTCCCCCCAAATCACGACTGTAGTCTACCTGAGCCTGAAAGAGAATTTGGTAATAGTAATCCACTCTCAAGTGTCTGCATTCTGAAAAGGCCCATTTTCTCTTCTATTGTCTGCATAATCTTGGTTAACTAGCTGCATTCACTTGTTATTTGCTGGACTCTTTCTTCCTCAGGTGACTGTTTTGTGCCCCTCTGATTTCTTAAATAAGGGCACATCTTCCTCAGCATCCAAGGGGGAAGCACTTGTCCTCTCCTTTCTGGGTTCTCCCAATAGTCGAGGGAAGGATTGAACTGAGTCTCCTAAAACCTGCCCTACCTGTCCCATCTGGTTATCACTCCCCACAGCAGCCCCAGGGCCTTTAACCCAGGATCCAGGAGTAGGGAGAGGAGGTGGGGCTGCAGGCTGGACGAAGGCAGCGCGCAGCGGTACCTGGTGGCACTGCAAGGCTGCTCCCTTCACAGTACGTGGCACTGCCGCGTGAGAGAGGGGGAGGGGATTCGGCTTTCTCCTCCCCACGAGAAGCCTGGTTACATCCTGCAAGGAAGGGTGTAAGGATCCATGAGGGGATTGATGTTTTCGTTTGATGAGATCTGCCAAACTGAAAGAGGCCTGACGGTGGTCACGGTCTCCACTCCTGTATCCACTGTGAACCAGTCTGCGTTCCGCTCGGAGCAGCAGACACCGGTTTTGGGGCCAAGGGACGCACCCACTATCCCGCGTGCGCAAAGCTGGCGCCAGAATCCCGGACTACAGCTCCCAGCGGAAGCTGACCTTGGCCGCAGGCGCGGAGCCGACGGCGCCATCTTGAAATCTGATCCTCAATCTCTGAGTCTTTGCGTCAGCCGCTAGTGTACGGGGAAGCCGGCCTGCTAAAAGGGGAGGACGTTGAGGACGCGGCGGCTGGCGGGGAAGACAGCTGTAGGAGATATGGCAGGTTGCGAGTGCGGCCTGCGTCGCTGTCACTCAGCATCCCCCTGAGGTGTTTCTACACCCGACCCCTCCCCGAGGGGGCGGGGCTGACCACTGTGGTACCCAGAGTAGGCGCGCGGGTGGCAGAGGTGCGCGCCTGCAGAGTGGAGACCCCACCGGGCTGTGTGCCCTGCTAGCTGGAGACTACCGAGGCAGGAGACCGAGCGCAGTCAAGAACGAGTGAGTGATCCCGGAGCAGCTGCGACCCGCAGGGAAGCTCGGCACTCGCTAGGAGGGAAGATGAAGGAGATTTGCAGGATCTGTGCCCGGGAGCTGTGCGGAAACCAGCGGCGCTGGATCTTCCACACAGCGTCGAAGCTCAACCTCCAGGTTCTGCTTTCTCACGTACTGGGCAAGGATGTCTCCCGCGATGGTAAAGCCGAGTTTGCTTGCAGCAAATGTGCTTTCATGCTTGATCGGATCTATAGATTCGACACCGTTATTGCCCGGATCGAAGCCCTTTCTATTGAACGTTTGCAGAAGCTGCTGCTGGAGAAGGATCGCCTGAAGTCTTGCATTGCTAGCATGTATCGGAAGAATAACGATGACTCTGGCGCGGAGAACAAGGCGGGGAATGGGACGGTTGACATTTCCGGCTTACCCGATGTAAGATACTCTGCGCTGCTCCAGGAAGATTTTGCCTATTCAGGGTTTGAGTGCTGGGTAGAAAATGAAGACCAGATTCAGGAGCCACACAGCTGCCATACTTTGGAAGGCCCTGGAAACCGACCCAGGAGATGCCGAGGCTGTGCAGCTTTGCGGGTTGCTGATTCTGACTATGAAGCCATTTGTAAGGTGCCTCGGAAGGTGGCCAGAAGTATCTCCTATGGCCCTTCTAGGTGGTCTACCAGCATTTGCACTGAAGAACCAGCTTTGTCTGAGGTTGGGCCACCAGACTCAAGCACAAAGGTACCCCCAGATGGGGAAAGCATGGAGGAAGGGACACCGGGTTCCTCTGTGGAATCTTTGGATGCAAGTGTGCAGACTAGTCCTCCACAACAGAAGGATGAGGAAACTGAGAGAAGTGCAAAGGAACTTGTAAAGTGTGATTGTTGTTCAGATGAACAGGCTCCACTGCATGTGTGTAACCACAAGCTGGAACTAGCTCTTAGCATGATTAAAGGTCTTGATTATAAGCCCATTCAGAGCCCCCGAGGGAGCAAGCTTCCTATTCCAGTGAAATCTAGCCCACCTGGAGCCAAGCCTGGCCATATCATGACAGATGGAGTTAGTTCCGGTTCCCTTAACAGGACTTTGAAACCCCTTTACAAGACACCTGTGAGTTATCCCTTGGAGATTTCAGACCTGCAAGAGCTGTGGGATGATCTCTGTGAAGATTATTTGCCACTCCGGGTTCAGGTATACAAAATGGTTATATAGTGTCCTTAACGTGCCTTTCCGATTATAGCTAGCTGGCCTCAAGTGGCACACGAATTCTGTCTAGTAGAAGGTATATAATATTCTAGATTTGAGAAAATTAATCATTCAGCTCATTTTTTTTTAATCTTTTGCCTATGTTCTGTTCATAAATGTGTTTCACACTCAGCTTGCTTTTCACAATCCTCATCTATTGGCCTTCCTATTTAATTAATATTAAATTAAAAATTACAGATCCTTTAAAACAAAAAGGTAATGGTTTTTGCCCTGTAAAAAGAAGACATTTAAAATTTAACCTAGTTTCTGGCACTAGAACTCTTTCCTCTTCCTTTTCTATTATTACTATTATTGTTATTATTATAGATATATTTTAAGTTTTCTTCTTTTTGGCTTTCTGTAAGGGAGTTAGTGTAGTTCCCTGGAGCTTTAAGCCTTTTATCCCAGGGTATGCTTCAGAAGGATTATAGCGGAGGGTAAAGGTTTGGGGAAAAGTTATTAATCTATTAGGAAAGTATTGTAACATCTGGGCACGATTTATTATAATCAGTAAATCATTTGAGGATTAATGATGACTTGTTCATAAAAGAGATACGGGAATTCAAGTACTGTTACTTAAAATGGTAAGGGGAAACCTGTTGACAGCCAGTTCATCTACTGAGCTCTACTAGGGCATGTTTGATGTTAAGAAAGGATTCACCTGTTACTGTATGATAGAAGAGTTTCATCCCATTATTCCTTTTCAAATTTCTTAATAACTAGGGAATAGCAGTTGATCTTAATTAGAGCTATCATGTCTGCCCAAATGTTTGCATACCAATATTTTAAATTCAGCTTTGTACAGGGACCTGACAGATGCTTTTTGTTTCTATAGCAACAGTAAATGGATTAGAGTGGAGGGTAAGCAGTTAACTTTGTGAAACATTCTGGTACGTTCCACTTGATACACATTCTGTAGTGATACCTTTACAAAGGTGGACAATCGAGAAGGCATTTTTGAAAACCATGCTACTGGCCAACAACATCCCAGAAGTGTCAAGCTTGATAACAAATGAGATTGTTGATTGTCACTTGAAATTTTTTTTTGGGGGGGAAGGGGGATTAATTTGCATCACAATAAGAATATAAGCAAAAAATGTGAGAAAAGATTAAATTTGCATAAAATTTATTAAATTTACACAAAATTATCAGATACAGTATATGACCACTTTGAAAAAGTATAAAAGTCAAGAAGTTTTAAAATCTTTTCATTTGTATAAAATGCTCGAGTATTAGCATTAGTATAGTGTTCTCCTTTTCATTTATTAGAGCCTCCCAGCTAAATTTTGGCTTTTTAACTATTTCTGTGACTGGGCATAGATGTCACAAATTAAATAGGGTGTTTTCATATTAGGACCTAAAAATAGTCTGGGCAGAGTGGATGAGGAATACCTTTTTTGTCCCCTTCACATATGTCCAATATAGCAGACAGGTAAGGACATGAAAAATTATAGGCAAAACATGTTTTTTTCCCTTCCATATTTAATTTAAAATACTGTCTTTTGGGGCTTGGACTCATCAAATTTTGGAGTTGGGAAGGATTTTAAAGATATTTTTTGCAATCTCAATTTAGAGATATAGAAAGCTCAAAGGTTACTAATTTCAGCCAAGATGTTTTTATGCCTTATATCAGAACACATTTCCTGAAGTGCATCAATTTAAAAGTACGTACTTTTAACCAAGAGCCCTCATTCTATAAAGATTTGGGGAGGAATCTTGAGGCATTCTGTGAAGAAAATTATCCAGCTAATGAGCACATTTAAACCTTAGGTCAAGTCCCTCTACTACACCGAATTTGGACATTGGAAAAATCGATCTTGAAAACAATGACCCTTTTGCTGTCACCTTGCTTACATTCTTTATTGTTTGTAGAATAATGAAACATTAGGAGAGGAAAAAATAACCTTGAATGTTATTCATGACACTTAATTATTATGCCATTTTTCCCAATAATTAAGAATGTGGTGGAAAATAGATAACTTGGGCTCAAAGTGTCTGGAAATAAAATGTGTATTTTGGATACCTGGTCTATTGTTTATCTGGGTGACTTTTAAGCTCCTTAAGGCCCGTTATGCTTTATGGCAAATGAGCTAAGTGGTACAAAGGCAGATTGGTTTTTATTTCTATGAACGAATATGGAAAGAATAGAAACCATAAAAGAAAAAAATGTTCCTTTAGCTAAATTCTACTACAAATATGAAGAAAACCTCATATCATAAAGTCATTTTGATTCCTTGGTTTAATCCTCCACCTCCCCCATTCTGTGCCCTATTAGAGATCACTATCAGGATTTCTCCTGATTGCTTCCCTTTCTCCCTCCGTACCTCCCTTCTTCTCTCTCTTATTTTAAAGGAAAAAGCAAAACAGTGTGGTCCTCCTGCTTTCTAGTTTTCTAGTATTATGCTAATTGATTATTTGCCTTCTACAGAATTTATTCCTGGGAACCCAAATGTGTTCCCATATCTAAAGAAAGATTTGAAGCCTTATTTTAGCTGGTGATTTCCTTCTTTATTGTCTGGCCCTGAATCAGAAAAAACTGTGATATGAGGGGTGTGGTCCCTTAGTAAACATCAATACTGAGCGCTCTAGCCATGTGCTGTTTCCCTTTCTCTCTAACTTCAATGAGCAGGAGATACTGGCTCCAAGCCTTGCTATGCCAGTGTCTCCTCCGTTGTGACTATAGTAAGTTTATCCCACTCTTAGTGTAGCTGTATACCTAGGTCAGACCTTTTGGAAGGTATAGGAATTAGATGTTAGTCAGAGATTAGACCTTTAATTTTATGCTAGTTGACGGTTCTTGTCTCCCATTATTAACAAAAGGATAGAAAATTACAGCAGTTTGAGTTCTAGGACTAGGAGAAGGGCAAGAAAAATGTTATTTAGAGAATCTAAATATCTGCCTTACATTATACATCATTATACAACATGAGTCCTGAAAACAGTTTTCTTTCCTGATGCTGGAAAGCTTTAGTCCTAACTCTGAGTTAAAAATGACTTAATTTAAAATGATACTATCATTACAACATGATTTTGGTAGCCTGTGGTCTTGAGATTAACACTGACTGAGCCAAGTCAAGTATCACTGATTCCAGGCCCTGTAGAATCCTCATCAGAGTGATTGGGGTAAGTATTTGATAATAAGAATTTATTGTGAGTTACTGACTCAGTGGAATTTGCTGAATTCTTTTTTTCCCCAGATTGTTATCAGAAAGGATTTTTTCTGAAATGTAAAATAGTATTAGTGTAAAATAGTATTAAATATTAAGAATAAAGAAGTAACAAATACCTTCATCTTTCAGGTCAGTACATGTACATTTACAAAATTATGGGCTTCTCGTGATTATTCATGCCAAGATGGGTGTAGATGGGATCCAGAACATTCTGTACTTTCCTGAGGCTTTGAAGTTGATATTGAAATATATATATATATAGTAAGTCTAATTTCTATGGGAGTCATTGCAGAATTAGAATGTTGGAGTGAGAATTAGGAGACAGACATGTTTTTATTTGTTTGTTTTTGTTTTTATTATTCTTGTTTGATCATTGAACAAAAACTTTTGGTCCCCACAGTGTCCCAGGCATTATGATAGGCAATGGGCTTATAGAGATGAGTGAGAAATTACCAACAGTAGTGCATTCAGTTTAATCAAATCCTTTTCCTGATTTCCTATGTAACCTTGGGCAAATTACCTCACTTTCTCTAAGATCTTTATTTCTTTGTATGTAAAATGGGGTTGAACCACATAGTTTAATCTATAAAATTTCCTTCACAGCACTGCAGTTCTTTTGTTTAAAGTGAATAAATGTGACCACTTTCCCTGATATTTTATACTTGACACTATTTTCTTTAATTCTGCTTGATGTAGTTTAAATTTTAAAAATATAGTAGATGTTATTGAAGTTATTTTACATTGAAAAACAAAGAAGTCAAGTTTTATAGAGAATTTCTGTGAATCTCTATTAAAATAGTTCTCTCTCCCAATGCTGTGACACAATTCATGTTTCTTCAAGGGTGAGGCTCCCTGTTACATAAACAACAAACACCTAAAATAAATCCTAGGAAGCATTATCTTTGCTTCTTTTCTTTTTCTCTCTCACCCTTCATCCTATCTGCCAGCAAGTCCTGTTGACTCTGCTTTCAAGCATATTCTAAATCCATCCATGTTTCTCCCCCTCTGTAAAACCAAGCCATTCTCTCTCCTCCACTACTGCAGCAGCCTCCTAGCTCATCTCCCTGCTTCTATTGATGCTTCCCAGCAGTCCATTGATGAACAAGTTGCTAGAGTGAACTTTTTAAAACTTAAATATGATTGGACTACTTTTCTTTTAAAAACACTAACACTGCAGTCCATTCTCATTTCACTTAGAATGAAATCCAACTTCATTAACTGGTGTGTGCAAAAGCTATATATGATCTGGACCCTGTGTATCTTTCTTACTTTCTCCTCTTTGCCTATTATGCTCTACCCCCATGGAATCCAGTATAGTAGCCACTAGCTGTGTGTGGTTAGACCGTATTGAGCTATGCTGTGAGTTTAGATACACCATGAATTTTAAAAATTTAGTATAAAAAAAGAATGTGAAATATCTCAATTTTTATATTGATTACATCTTTATGATAACATTTTGGATATACTGAGTTAAATAAAATTTTATTAAGATTAATTTCACTTAATTTTTACTTTATTCAATGAAGCTACTAGAAAATTAAAAATTATGAATGTGGCTCACAATGTATTTTTACTGGAAATGCAACTGCAGCTACATAAGCCTTTCTATTTCCCAGTCTCGTACCTCTCTTAGGGCTTTTCCATTAACCGATCCCTCTGTCTGAATTGTTGTGATGATCTTTTCAGGACTGGCTCCTTGTCCTTCAGATCTCCATTTAGATGTCACCTCCTAGAGACCTTTTTTGATCAATCGATTTAGCTTAACCACTAACTCTCTGTCTGTCATACTTTCCTATATGACTGCATAGCTCTTGCCACTATCAGATGATTTGTGTATTTCTTTGGTACTTGCTTGTTTCTTTAAATCTAGTTTGCCTACACCAGGCCAGCAAAGTCCGAGAGAGCTGGGACCTTGTTTATAGTCAGGAATGACTATGGACTTACAAATAAGGATAACAAAATATCTGGGTTTGCCTAGGATAGTCCCAGGTCACACCTGTTGCCCCAACATGATTATTTATAGCACCCTTTCAGCTCTTAAATGTGGCTTGATTTGAGTGATAAATTGTATTGTCACCCAACTTATAAGACAATGGAATCAGAAGCCAGCATTTTGCATCCATTAGCTGTACATTTTGTCCTCTTTTGTTTCTTCTGACTAGAGCACCCTTCCTTATCCACCCTAGCCATCTATGGAAATCCTTTCTTTCTTTTTAGATCCAGGTTAAATTTTGTCTCTTCCAAGAAGCCTTCCCTGCCTTTCTTGTTGAACTGAGTGCTTTCATCTATATTTTTATGACATGACCACCTCCTCAGTAGACTTGAGTGTTGGGAACTAGGACCTTATATTAATCAGCATTGTATTCCTCACAGTGCCTTATTTGTAGTACTTATTAGATGTCGGAAAGATTAGTAAATAGCACTGGAGGAATAGGAAATATTTTTTTTCTGAAATCTTTACACTTCCAGTTGTTTGCAAGAAAGGCTTTAAGTAGGCTGTATCTCACTGCCTGGTAGATGGTAATAAAATTTTGAAAGTTTGAAGTAAAGAAAGAATAAATGACAGCTGCCTTTTTTTTTCTTCCCAATGGACTTGTATTTTCCCTAATTGGAGTGGGGAGGGGAAGAGGGGATTGTGGGGGAATGGAATTTAATAGTATTGTGGCTTAGAGTTACGTACCACAGGAAAACATATTTTTAATCTTGATCCATTCCTGTGAGTGTGAACCCATTGTAAACAGGACCTTTTGATGAGGTTACTTCAGTTAAGGTGTGGCCCTGAATCAGGATGGGTCTTAATCCTATTATTGGAGGTCTTATAGAGAAGGCCACAGAGAGACAAGTTGCAGGGAGTAGCCAGAACCTGGAAGTAACTGAACCCAGAAGAGAAAGGAGAAGACCCTACCGTGTGCATTGCCATGTAATGGAAAAGCCAAGGAGCCCCAAAGATTGCTGGCCAGCCAGAAGATACCTGTGAGCCAATAGATTCCATTGTTAAGCCAACTCATTATATGGTATTTATTTTAGCAATTAGAAAACTAAAACAGTTTTGGGTACCGGAAAGTGGGATTCTGCTATAACAAATACCTAAAAATGTGGAAACAGCTATGGAAATGGGTAATAGGTTGAGGCCTTGATAGAGAAACCTTGATAGAGCAAACCTAGATTGCTTTGACAAGACTGTTGGTAGAAATGTGGACTTTAAAGGTACTTCTGATGAAGCTTTAGAAGAATGTACTGTTGGAAACTGGAGAAAAGGCAATCCTTGTTATAAAGTGGCAGAGAACTTGGCAAAATTGTATTCTGATATTGGATGGAAGGCATAGCTTGTAAGCCATGAATTTGAATATTTAGCTGAGGAGATTTCCAAGCTTAGTGTGGAAGGTACCACTTGGCTTCTCCTTGCAGCTTTTAGTAAAATGTAAAAGGAAAAGCATAAGTTAAGACTTAAACTCTTAACCACAAAGGAACCAGCAGTTGGTGTTTCAGCCTATCCAGAGAGTGCGCTCTGAGACTAGGGTTTTAAGAGTCTCTATCAGCAAGGGTCCTCCTTGAGGTTTTGTAAAGTGACTCCCCAGAGAACAGG
>PVKY010008383.1:0-14111 GCA_004027775.1 Bradypus variegatus
GGAAGTAGGCAGAGGGGTGTGCAAAGGTTTATCAGCCTAGCTGCTTTGTTTACAGTGCTGGAAAAGTTGGAAACAATTGAAATGATGAACAGTAAGGCATCCATCAAATAAATTATTGTACATTATTCTGAGAGAACGCCAAGCAGATACAAAAATATGCCATGTTTTGCACAAAGATGTCTGTACCAGGATACTCATTGTGGCGCTATTTCTTGTGACAAAAGACAGATAAATGTCTGTTAATGCGGAAGCACTCGAATAAATTACGGGCCAGCCGTACAATGGGATCCTTTGTGGATGTGAACAAATGTGAGGGCGCTGCCATTTGGGGAAATGCCTATGTTCTTGTTCACTACAGACTCCTCTGCAGAGACCCCTAAAGCCTCTGGGCGGTGAGCTGGGGGACTGTGTAGCCAAAGTCACGATGAAGAAAGTCTTTGCTCCCCACGGACATATTTATGTTCTACGCTTTGTAACCACACACATGCCTTATTTGGGGGAGCTAACAACAACAACAACAAAAAGAGTCTAACATAAAATATACGAAAACACGGTACAGAATCTTGACCGGCCTGGGAAAACGCCAGCCATTTGGCATGAATCTATGTCTTTGTCTTGGAATCCACTTTCAGGGTTCACAGCTCCTCACCCATGACCCTGCCCCCCAGAGCCACCCCATGCATATTTAGTTTAATGAACCTTTATTTTAGTAATAGTTCCAGATTTACAGAAAAGTTAGGCAGCATCTACAGGAATTATTTGGAATTCTTTGACCGGGAGTCCTCCCCTGGGGAAAGGTCGTTCCCACGGCTGCCCCATGGGTGGTGCAGCCCCATACAGCCCCCTCCCCCAGAGGAGAGGAAGACAGAGCTGGGAAGGGAGGGGCCGGCCTTGAATCCCCTCAACCACTCACCGGGGAAGTTATTCCCCCATCCCCGGGCCTCAGGGACGCTGGGATCCAGGGAGTGGAGAGCACCAGGCCTGGGCCCAGCGTCCGTCCCGGGCTCCTGCTGGCTCCATTCCCGAGACGGACGGGCCCGGGCCCGGGACGCCGGGACTAGCTCCAGGGGTGAGAGGGAACGGCCAGAACCAACGCGAACCAACGATGCTCTCTACAAAACACCAGTTATGCCAACCTCAGTAACTGTGAAATTTAGTGGGCGCTCATTTTCTATTGCATCTGAAAGAAACGTGGGTTAAGTTTTCTCACACCAGCAGCCTCTCTGGACCCCTTCTCTGGAGCAGCTGCATTAGCTGGTCCTGCTGGCAGATCCTGTGCACCTCCTTTCCTGGGGTACAGCCTTAGCTGGTCCTGCTGGCAGCCCCCAGGCTCCCTGTGGCTTCCACCCCTGGCCCCCCGCAAGACACCCTGAAATCTGCGGCCCCGGCAGGCATTTCTCAGGAGGGAGCCCCGGGCTCTGACAGGCAGGCCTCGCACCGGAGACCTTCCTGAGCGCGGACACCCCCTTGCACCCCAGCTGGGATATGGTCCCTTCTTGGGCTGACTGAGTGGAGATCCACCTGCTCCCCAGAAGGTTCCCTGGAGTGTGGGGGCTCCTGGATGCCCCAAGGGCAGGAGGGACCAGGCAGGACAGGGAGGGGGCTTGTTCCTGCCCCTCTCGGGGGTCCCAGGCCTCATGCAGCACATGACTAAGAAGGGGCCAGGGGATGGGCTGGGCCCCGTCTCTGCAGGTGCCTTCGTCTGCTAGAGGGGGTTACCCGGAAACCCGAGGCTCGGCCCCCACAGGGCACACTGGGCCTAGGGCCAGGACCCAGGGCTGGGGAGCAACTTCCGGGGGCCACAGCAGGGACCGGCCTGGCTCCACCCGGGGCTGCCTGTCCCCTCCTCTGGCCTCTTCTCCCTCCCCCACCTCCGGTTTCCTCTGGGAGCCTACCCAGGTCGTCTGCCTTTGCACCCGGTCCCTTCCTGCTTCTGGAACATTCCCTGGGGCTCTGCCCCCCCCCCCCGACACCTGCACACCTGAGCCCTGATGCCTGTCACTCAGCCTGGTCTGTGACGGGTTTTCCCGGCGTCCCAGGCACAGCGTTGCACGAGAGGCTGCCGCCCCGGGGTGCGCATTGGGCCAGTTGGAGGGAAAAGATGGAAATCCGCTCTGCTTGGCCTCAGGGAGCTTTCTGAGTCCTCTGTACACAGGAATCAAAACGTATTATTCGGCATCTGGGATCTCAGTCTTTTCGTGTCTGTCTAGAAATGGATTGTGATACGCCTGCAAAGTAAAGGCGGCGGCTGCTTCCTTCCCTTTGCTTTAAAAGACCGTTTTTATCTCCTCTGCCGGGACTTGCGCGACCACCACCACACTGAGCCTCATCCGGAAGCTCCTGTTTCTGACCTTCACCTAAACTTCAGCTGGGGTTTACCACAGCCCTCAGCTTGGAAGGGTCTTTTCAGCCTCCAACATCTGTTTGTGCATCTGGGCCTCATTTATTGTTAATGTGAGATTCTCCAAAGACCTGCTGTGGGATTTTCAGCTTGAGTCCTGTACCAGATTTCCCTTGGCAGAAATGGCAGTTTCCTAGGAGGGGCTCGTTTTCGGGCTTGTTCCAGGTGCTGAGCCATCAGCCTCTGCATCAGCCAGGAGCTCACGGAGCAGGGATACCCCGGCCACGGCCCGGGGTCCTGTGGGTGCCTGCAACCCCGATGTTGGGGGCCGGAAGAACAGGTGAGGGGTGTGGCTGCTGGCAATGGCCTCTGGGGGCTCCCTGGCTGCAGGACCCCTCAGTGTGGGGGCTCATTTCACTCCAGAATGGCAGAAGCTCCTGGAATCAGAGGCCACGTTGGGTGGAGGCATTGGGCACACCTGGGCTGGGGCCTGGGTGTGTCCCGTGCAGTGTGGAGGCCTCTGCACCCCACCAGAAGCTGACTGGGAAATGGGGTGAGGTCACAGGCAAACTCAGCCCAGTGTGGGTGCCTAATGGATAGACCAACAGCAGGCATCCTTTGGAGACGCTCGGGGACAGCTGCAGCACCTCTGGTGTGGGGTGCAGTTTGTCTGAGTCCATGGGGTCTCCACTCCTGCACCCAGACCCCCCCAGTACTGAGTGTGGCCAGCTCAGGGTGGACAGGGGAGGCTGGGCAGGGCCCAGGGCACACAGGGGGCAGGGGGCCTGGGGAGGGGGTGGCTGAGGGAGATGGGGTCACGAGTGAGCCGAGGCTCCAGGCCCAGTGTCCTATTGGACTTCGCTTACAGAACCCACGTTCAACCACACAGCCGTGAAGCATTCCAGAGAGTGGCCGAGAGCCTTGGACCCGAGCGTGAGGCCCTCCTGACCGTGGAGGCGAGCCACAGGCCAGCAGGGGCGCGGGCGACGGTCTGAGTGAGGAACAGCCCTCGTGTTTGGGATCTGAGATGGGGAGGGGGTACCAGTGCTGTGGTCAGCGCTCCCATACCACAGAGGAGGAAACTGAGGGGGGTTCACGCGTGTGGGCAGAACGCAGGGAGATCACCTGCGGTGCTTGGCAACGGCCCAGCTCTGTTGTGCATGCGCCTCACGCCAGATGCTGTGCGGAGCGTGCTTCTGCTCGTCTCACCAGTCCTCAGCCCCCGTGAGAGGCCTTGCTGCCCTGTTTTTACCAGTGGGCAGACGGGGGCTCGGTGAGGTCCTGTAAATGTCCTCGGCACACAGAGACCGGCGTGCGGCTGCAATTTCAATTCAGTTCCGCTGCTCCCAGTTCAGAAAACTCTACCTGGGACAGGCAGCCAGGACAGGGCAGGGTCCCCAGGAAGCCAGCAAGGCAGGTGCCTGATGAGGTGCAGGGGAGTGGGCAGGGTGGGGATCACTAAGGGGCCGGCACCCTGGCTTCCCACCTTCCCAACCCTGGGATGGGGGCCAGCATTTCTCAGCACCCAGACAGCACCAAACGGCGTCTGCACGAGCCCCCGGGCATCGATTTCTTACAGGAAATTGTGGTGAATCCCAGCTCTGACCCAGATGCCGGGCAGGGCTGGATTCCATGTTCATCATTTCAGTATTAAGTGCTTCTCCTGACGGCGCAGGGCCCGGGGCGAGGAAAGCACTGGACGTCTGCCGGTCAGGATGGATGCGAGGGTCAGAGAAGGGGGGAGGGCCCGGGGCGTGGGTGTCGGGGCATCCGTGAACCGGCCCAGCAGAGCACTCGGGCAACCACGCCTGCCCCCGCCCCCCCGGGCCCTACCCCTGCCCCTACACCCACCTCCCCAGGCCCTCCCCCAACTTTACACTGCCTGTAAGAGAGTCACCTTAGATCCAAAGAAACAAATAGGTTGGAAACCGAAAAGATGGAAAAAGAAGAGATCTGGGGTGGCTCTACTAGTATCAGATAAAATGGACTTTAAGTTAAAACGTGACACAAGGGACAAAGAAGGACACAATGTATTGATAAAAGGGTCAATTCAACAAACATCGTAGCAATTAGAAACACACAGGTTCCCACCAACAGGTTCCCAAAATCTATGAACAAACACTGAGAGAATCAAAGGGAGAAACAGTCAGTTCTACAGTAATAGTAGAGATGCCAACGCAGCGCCCTCGATAATGGAGAGGACACCAGGACAGAAGATCAACAAGGAAACAGAAGATGTGAATGGTCCCATAAACCAGCTAGACGCAGCAGCCACCGACAGAGCCCGTCACCCTGGGCAGCGGAGACATGGCCTTCTCGAGGGCACCTCCACACTGTGGGTCACCAAACAGGCTCGATACGTTTTAAAATATTGAAATCTTACAACATATCCTGTCTAATCACAAGGAAATAAAGATAGAAATCCGCAGCAGAGGGAGAACTGGAAAATTCACATGTGTGGACATGAAGCAGCTCTCCTGGGGCCCGTGTCTTGCATGGGGGCTGCGCAAGGTGGGAGCAGACGGAGGGCCGCGGTGCCGCGAGGCAAGGGGTCCGCACCCAGTACACATCCCAGGGTCCCTGCCCGTCTGCAGTGTGTCCTCTGTGGCCAAGCACCTTCCTGCATCCTCCAATTTGGCAAGTCCCCGAGATAGCCCCCAAATCATCCCTGTTAGCTTAAAACAGCCAAAGGCCGCTTCCGCCGGCGGAACCAGGAATTCCAAGGAGGTCCGTGGATTTAACCGGCCGGCGCTTCTCCATGCCAAGCTGCTCGCCGCCCGGGGCCCAGAGGCCAGAGGTGGCAGTGTCAGGGCACTGAGCTTCCTTTGGGGAGAGCTGTGCACCAAAAGGACACGCCGTCATTAGGTCCCCATCCCTCAGCACCGGGGAGGCCGTCATTGTCACAGACTGGGGGCGACACAGGCATCCTCGATGGCGTTCTGTGCGTGGGTTTCCAGACCTGAGGACACTCATGGCAGAGCTGGGCTGCGGCCACCACTGGGTCCCCTCTTCAGGGAGAGCCCAGACGTCCATGGGTGGAGAGCGCACGTCCTTCCCAAGCCCGGAACCTGGCCAAGCTCCCTGGGAGGGAGCCCTGGCTTCTGAGGGCAGCAGCATGTGGCAGCTCCGGACCTGGTTCCAGCTCCATGTGGAGAAGGACTGGAGTTTCGACACGAAATGCGCCTTCTCTTCAACGCTTGCAAGCACACCGATGTTGATTTTTCTCCCTCTACAGGTCAAGAGACGGGGTTCTGGCCGAGCAGGCGCGGACAGTCCCCTGGGTGCATAAACGAGGCGGTGGGTGTCACAGCACAGACGGGGAGCGCGTTGCCTCGGCCCCTGCTGGTCTGGGGAAGGAAGTGGTGGGCTTTCTTGAAAACCTTCCCTCCTGGAGTTTTCTCTCTTCCTGTCTCCCCTTCCCATCTCTGTCCTCCTGAGAGCACCAGCCCAGGCTATGTTCTGTCCCGAGCACAGGGGCCCTCAGAGGTCAGTGCCCCAGTGGCAGGAAAGGGGCTTCTGTAGCCCCTCGCCCAGAATGGTTTCTCTCCTGGTCACGCTGGCAAGGACTGGTCTGCAGGGAAGAAAGCACAGCTTCCCGCTGGCCTCACCTTGGGAGGCAGGGCAGGAAACGAGCTCGCTCTCTGTGCAGAGCGGAGATTCTGTTTTGCTGTATCTGCCCTCCCATCTGCTGTCCAGTTCCAGGACAGGGTCATTTTGTTGCAATCAAATAGTTTTTTCTGTGACATGTCCTCAATGGTGTGTAAACATTTCCCCAGTTAGGTACATTTCAAGCTCTATTTGAAACCCAGCCGAGGTGGATATGGCTTCCACATTCACAGGGCGGAAGATGACTGCGCAGATCCAGCCCACCGGGGCAAGCCCCATGGGACCCCGACCACATCTGCACTGACCCGTGGGAGACGACGCAGCAGGCGGCGTTCAATTAAACGGCGGATTTACCAGTTGCTGTCCCTTGCTGATCCCGGCCATTTTCATGGTCTGTCACCCAGGGACCCTCTGCTCTCCCCCCACCCCCACCCAGGACCCATCAGGGGCTGCGTGACTCCAAGTAACGAGAGCCACGCGAGTCGCATGTCGGTTCAGGCTTCCTGGTGGCAGGCAGGAGAGGCCGACGCTGGTGAGCTGATGGAAGATGGAAGGACCCCGCTCCCCTCCCCAGCCCCGGAGCACGGGCCTGTCTTCACCAGCAGGATGAAGGAGGAGCAGGGTGTTCTCCCCTTGAGGACACCTCCCCAAGGCCCCCTCTCCCACTTGGGCTCGTGGCTGGGCGGCAGTCCTCGGGCTGGGGGCACTGCCGCCGCGTGGGCAGTCAAGCTCCTTTCAGTGGGACGAGGGCGTCAGGATGTGGGGTGAGCCGCTTCCAGACCCAGGGACCCCAGTGCGCTTACCTGTGTGCTAAAGCACACGATCGTGCCATGAGGCTCTTGTGATGGGCCCTAACTAGCAGTGTCAGGGCTGGCGCGACTTCCCTGCGTGAGAAGGGAGGGGACGCGGCAGTCACCCCCTCTGGTGCCTTGGTTACAAGGGAAGGCGGCCCGATGTGCGTCTCTTGGGGAGGGGCTGGGGACACCCGGTCACGGGGCGGAAATGAGCTCGGCCCCTGCGTGCAGAGCCACTGAGGGTGGTCGGGTATCAGCCGTGGGAAGTGTCAGAGACCCGGACTCAAGTCAGAATATCAGGCCGTGGTTCCCATAACTAAGAAATCCAGGGATTCTACTTGGCTTCGGGGTGGAGGCAGTCGGGTCTCTGGGGGCATGGGGTCTCCCTCCGCCTCCTGGCTCCACTGCCTCAGCGTCGGCTCCAGCCCCAGGCCCCACGCGTGTCCCCGGCAGCTCCTCCGGCAGTGACCTCAGCATTGCCGCCGCGTCTCCATCGCGTGCGTTCTAAGGAGCGGCCAGGGCTCCTCCGGCAGCTGTGCAGAGGAGGCCACGGGCCCGCCTCCCAACTAGAGCCGTGGCTGGCGACACTGTGCACGGCTCCCGGGAAGAGAGAGGCAGGGGCCCCACCTGGCCCCCCGGGACTGGCAGCAGGGGGCCACCCCCAGGTGGGGAGCAGGGGCTGTCCCTGGAGGAAGTGGCCAGTGACGGGCGCTGAGCCCCCGGGCCCAGGCCTGAGGGGCTGCCCTGTCCCCGCAGCGCTGCCCACCTCCTGGGCTGGTGCCACACTGGATCAGCCCTGGGAGGAGGTCTGGGGGGCACACGCCTCAGGGCCGGCTCACGCCCGAGTGGCAGGTGAGGGCTGGGGCTTGGGGACGCTGCCAGGATTCCTGGCAACCTTCCCGGCTGTTCTGCCCCCAGGCCCCATTTTCCTTGTGGTGCATTGGCTACAATTGATGGCTCCGGGAGGGAAACCGCCTCCACTCCCGAAATCACAGCTGCAGCCAGGGCAGGGCTGGGGCCAGGGAAAGGGGGCCCAGGGTCTCATGTCCTGGGGAGTTCCAGGGAGCCCAGGTAGAACCCCTGTCCCTAGAGCCGTGCAGCGGAGGGAGAAGGCACATCTGAGTAGACGCCAGCACTCGGCCCAGGGCTCAGACTCAGTTTACCCACCCGTGAGGCAGAGGCTCCTCCACATGTTTACACAATCGTGACCAGGCGGGAAGCCAGGACACGGCTCAGCCTCTGGGGAGCGACGGATAACAGAACTGCTGCTGCTGCTGTCAGCGCTTTCTGTTGTGCTATTCTGAAGCTCATCTGCGAATCTGCCCTTCTTACCCTGCCCTAAACCCCACTGTGTCCTCAAACGCCTCGGGTGCTTGGGTTGGGAGGGCGGGGACAGCTGAGGACACGGAGCCCCAGGCCCCATGGTCTGACCAGCTGGAGGGGACAGTGTCCAGGGAGGCCCTCGGACGCTCCCACCACGTCCCTTCCCCTGTGCTCCGCGCAGCAAGGACAGGACGCAGCACAGCCCCTTCTCCATTCGCTCCTCATGCCTCAGCCCCTGCTCCTGCCCGGGACGCAGCCCTGCCCGCCGCTGTCCCTCTGTTCGTCTCTCCATCCATCCCTCTAGCCCCTCACCATCCACATCAGCTGGGCGGGACGGGGTGTGAGGCAGGTGGGAGCCCCTGACCCAGGCCACACGACACGTGGGCAGCCACCAGGAGGAGGCCGGTGGCCCGGCAAGGACAAACGGCCACGCTCCGGGATTTACAGACCCACCCAGGCCACGCCTGGAGGGATGGTATTGCCAGGTTTGCGCCCAGCAGGGAAATAAGGAAGAGCGCGTCCTCCATTTCATTCAGAGATGCTCCCTGCCTCGTCACCGCTGCTCCTGGCCCGTCGGGGCTGCCAGGAAACGCAGCGCTCAGCTCCAGACATCTGCGTTCTCCCCGTCGGACACCTGCTCACGCGTGGGCTCTGACCAGCAGCTCCCTGTGCCCGGGCAGCTGCTCCACGTGCACCCGGTGGCCGTGCTCCCCTCCTGCTCCCGGGCTGCACCCCTCAGCCTGGCCCAGCGGGACACCCAGACCGCCGAGTCCAACGGGGGCAGGACATGCACCGGGGAGTGCTGGTCACGGGCTCTGGGGTGACCCCCGGGCAGCGCAGGGCAGTGAAGGACAAACTGGCCGCTCACCCCTCCTTTCTCTCACGTGCTGCTCTGTTCCTTCATCAGACACTTATCGGGTCCCTGCTTTGTGTCAGGCCCCATGTTAGGCACTAGAAACACAACTTTGAACCAAACGGGCCAAGGCCCTGCCCTCATGGAGGTTGTATTCCAGCGGGGGGACAGACGTTGGTGAAACAGGACATACCTAAGGCCACAGGGGCTTTGAGCTCTGGAGAGAACCCAGGAGCAGGCGGGATGAGGCTCAGGGGTGTCTGCCGGGACATGAACGGGGGATGGGGTGGCTGGAGCCCCCACCACGGAGCAGCTGTCTTTCGGGGGTGGACTCACGCCCAGGCCCGGCGTCTGGGCCGATAGAGTGCACCTCGGGCCTCGTCCAGCTCGTGCTGGCAGCTCTGATGCAGCTGACCTGGGCTCCAAACCGAGAGGGGCTGGGGGCCCTGGAGGACCCTGTGAGGCCCAGGGAGGAGACAGAGGGGCTGCAGGTGGGTGCCCTGGGTCCTCCTGGGGGTGAGCAAACCCTCGTCCTGCTTGAGGTTGCTTCAGCAGTGAAGCTACAGAAAAGGCTCCTTAGGGAAGCTGATGCGTGTGTTTGCACCCCATCTAGACCACAGCAGAGCCCCAAGCCCCAGCCTCGTGGGCCCATGTTTCTAGATGCTCCTGGGAGACAGGAGTGTACCAGTCAGGGCACGCCGTGCTGTGGGGCAGTGACAGGTGCACCCTGACCGCTCTGTGGCTCTGTAGAGCAAAGGTTTGCTGGCCACTGGAGTCCACCGACAGCCTAGGAGGCCCCAGGAGGGCAGTGGTCTCGATGCTGGACTTGGGGGCTGAGCTGTGCCACGTCCACACAGGCTCCAGAACCACCGTGGCCACGAAGGGACAAAGCTGGGGGTCTCACACCAGCTCTGAAATTCTTCACCCCGGGAGGGACACCCCTTCTGCTCCCAGTCCGCGGCGAAGGGGTCAGGAGATGCAGGGGAGCAGGTGGAGGGCCCGGGTCTGCGGTGAGCCGACTGTTGGGCGTCGGGTCAGTCGCAGGGCTGGGGTCCCACCAGGCTGAGCGTGTGCAGGACTTCCCTGGGAGAGCCCCTGGGCCACCTCGGGGCAGCAGTGGACATTCTCGCGACTCGATGGGGTGGGGGGAGTGTGTGGTTTTTCTGTAGCTGTGAGAGCAGAGACCATTTTGGAAGCTTGCAATTTTTAGCAAAAATCCCTTTCAAAAATTTATGAGCCTGAGCACCACGTTCATTTGGTGACACCAAAGGCAAACACTTTTCAAGATGCTTTTAAAATTCTTTGGGCATCATTTGCCTTGCCCCCAGCTTGTTGTGAATCTGCTTTTGAACTAGGCTGCGCTGACAGGAGGGCACAGGGGGCTGGGGCAGGAAGGGGTCCCTGGCGGGGAGGCCCCATCTTCCCCACTCACCTGCAGGCAAGACAGGCTCAGAGCCCCTTGGGGAGCAGGTCCCTGGCAGGAGGGGGCAGCCTCTGGAGATCACCAAGGCCACCCCCCAACCTCCTGCAGAAACGCCCTGCCCCCCAGGGGTCTCGGCATGGAAAGCCCCCAGCCCCACGTTCCAGGGACCCTGGCTGCCCCTGCCCTTGGCACCTGCCCCCGAGAGGGCACACAGCCCACCCTGGGTGCTCTGGCGGGGGTGCGGTGCAGCACGGCTGCGGCAGAATCTGTAGGCTTGGTGCGAGGTGACAGCGTCGGCTCCTCTTAGAAAAGCAGGAAAAAGCTGCCAGAGGTTCTGAGCTCCACAGCTTTTTCCTTCCCCTGCGTTCTCTCTCCACTTGTGCGTGGTTTTTCTTTGCTATTTCAAGTCGTTCTAAGTAAAGACATTTTAAAAATTTAAATTATCAGCATGAATTTTACTATTCCCTTTTAAGTTATGAAATGCCAATCTTAAATATTAATATAAGGGCATTTAACTCCTGTGCAACACCCCTAAAGTTAAAGAGAGTCTGAGGGAATATTTGGAAAAAGTGCTAATAAATTTGACAAAGTAAATGAAACTGAAAAATCCCCAGAAAGACAGAAATTACTGAAACCAGCCCAAGAAGAAATAGAAAATTTGATCTATAACAAGTGAAGAAAGTCTGGTAATAAATAAAAATCTTCCTACAACCAAAAGCCTAGAACCAGATGGCTTCACCAGTGAAGTCTATTAAATGTTTAAGGAGGAAATAATTCCAATGTTTCCCATGCTCTTTCAGAAAATAAAGGAAGAGGGAACGCTGCCAAACTCACTCTACAAGGCCAGCAGTGCCCTGATTTCAGAATCAGACCGAGACCTCGTAAGAAAGGAACAGGCCCTGGCATCCCGCGGGAACAGAGATGCAGAAATCCCCAGCCACATCCAGCAGAGCAAACCCGGCAGCAGACAAACAGATCTCACACCCCGGCTGCGCGGGGCTGAAAGGATTACATTCCATGACCCAGGGGGAGAGGTTGCTCTACCATAAAAACCAATCAATGTAACACATGTAGTAATAGGATAAAGGACAAAAACAACTCAACCATCTCAGCATATGCAAAAAACTATCTCACAAAATCCAAACTCTTACTGATTTAAAAAAAATAAAACTTAGGAAACTAAGGAGAGAAAGAAAACTTGTGGAACCTGATAAAGGGACCCTACAAAAGTTCACAACTAACACCACGCTTAGCAGTGAAAGGCTGAACAGTTCCCCTATGACTGGGAAAAAAGCAAGAATGTCCATTTTTGGCACTTCTATTGGGCACGTACAACACTGGAAGTTTTAGATGGTGCCATAAGGCAATGACAACAGCAACAACAAAAACAAATTCCAAGATTGCTATAAAATCAATTGTAATTCTATATACTATTGAGGGACAATGTAAAAATTAAATTAAAAAATTGATTCACAATAGCCTCAAAAAGAATAAAATACTTAGGGGAAATTTAACAAAAGCACCACAAGTCTTGTATACTGAATACTACAAAACCTTACTGAAAGAAACCGAATAAAATCTAAACAAATGTAAAGATATTTCAGGTCCATGGATTGGAAGACTCAACACGTCAATAAAGCAATCCTCACCAAATTAGTGAATTCAGAGTAATCCCTGTTAAATTCCAATTTGTTTTTTTTTAAAAATAGAATTTGAAAATTAATCCCCAGATTTACATGGATGTGCACAGAACCTAAAATAGTAACAAAACAGTTCTGAAAAACAACCGCTCAATGGTGAAGCCTAGTGCAAAGACAAAATAACAAAAACGCCATGCGATTAGTACAAATACGGGCCTGTAGTGCAATGGGAAGTGCCACAGGACAGAACTGCTGACCTGTGTGGTCAATTTATTTTCAACAAAATTGCCAAGATAATTCAATTGAGGAAACACAGTCTTTTTCACAAATGGTGCTGAGATATTAAGACATCCACAGTTCAAAAAATGGCCCTAGACACTCATCACATACCATAACAAAATTTAATTCCAAATGGGTCATAGATACCATATAAGAAAACAAAGGAGAAAATATTCATTACCTTTGGTTAGAAAAAGAGTCCTTAAAATGATAGTGAAACCAAGAGTCCTGAAAGAAGGAGAAATATAAGTCAGACTTCATCAAATTAAAATCATTTGTTCTTCAAAGAACATTAAGAAAATGAAAAGCAAAGCCAAAGACAGGGAGAAAACATTTGCATATAATATATTTGATAAAGGACTTGTTTCTAGAATGCCTTTAACCCCATAAGACAAACAAAACAATCTAATTAAAATTGGGCACAATATTTGAATAAATATACCACCAAGGAAGAATTGCTAATAAACACATGAAAAAATGTCCAACTTCACTGGTCCTTAGGAAAAGGTAAGTGAAAACCACCGTGAGGTGCCATTATGCACCCATGAGAGTGGCTAAAATTGAAAAGACAACGCCAAGTGTTGGCAAGGCTGGGAGACGTGAGAAACTAGCACTCTTGGACATTGGTGGATGTAAAGCAGTACGACCACTTTGCAAAAAAGCCAATGACTTTGGTAGTTCCTTAAAAGTTAAGCATAATCTCACCACATAACCCAGCAGTTCCACACCCACGGATCTTCCCAAGAGAAACGCAGTGCGTGCCCACCCGTACGTGCACGTGATATACAGCATTACTCAAAAAAGCCAACTGGACCTAATGCAAGGACCCAGGCCCTGCTGAAAGGATAAAGAGAACAGCACTTCTCTAAGGGGTGAGCAAACATTTTCTGTCAGGGGTCACGGGGGTCATTTTCATCTCGGGGGGCACACAGCCTCCGTTCTGACAGGTGTAGCGCACAGGCAGCCACGGACAAGGGGCGAATGACTGTGGCTGTGTGCAAATAAAACCATATTTACAAAAGCAGGTGGGGGCCAATCTGTCCGTGAACTGCTGTCAACAGACCCTGGTCTCAAACGTGGGACAGCACGGAAGAAACACGGAAACTACGCTAAATGAAGGGAGCCAGACACATAAGGAGAACACTCATTTTTGCCTCAGGACAGGGAAATCGTATCTCATTTTACCCTATTTTCCCTCATTCCTAGTGAGCTGAACATTCTGTATGCTTACTCTCAGTTTGCATTTTCTCTTCTGTGATTGTTCTGTTTATATCCTTTGCCTATTTTTCTATGGAGTGGTTTATCTTTTTCTCATTACTGTGTAAAAGGGATTTATATATTCTAGATATGAATCTTTTGCCTGTTATGTATTGTGTAAATATTTTCTCCGGTTTGTGGCTTATCTTTTTTTTTTTTAAATTCAGTTTTATTGAGAAACATTCACATACCATACAATCATCCATGGTATACAATCAACTGTTCACAGCACCATCATATAGTTGTGCATTCATCACCAAAATCTATTTCTGAACATTTTCCTTACATCAGAAAGACTCAGAATAAGAATAAAAAATAAAAGTAAAAAAGAACACCCAAACCATCCCCCCTGTTCCACCCTATTTTTCATTATGGTTTTATCCCCATTTTTCAACTCATCCATCCATACACTAGATAAAGGGGGTGTGATCTACAAGGTTTTCACAATCACACTATCACCCCTTGCAATCTACATTATTATATAATCATCTTCAGGAGTCCAGACTGCTGGGTTGGAGTTTGGTAGTTTCAGGTATTTACTTCTAGCCATTGCAATACATTAAAACCTAAGAGGTGTTACCTATATAGTGCATAA
>PVKY010008384.1:0-14110 GCA_004027775.1 Bradypus variegatus
TTATATTTGAAACCCTGGTGGTAGCCCACCAAGATGGAGATAAGGTTGACCCAAACTTCAATGCCAGCACTTGTAGAAATCCAATATTTCTCCAAATTTCCTGTGGGGGGGGGAGGAGGGATGGTGCTTACAGTTGCATCGTTTTTTGTTTTTCCCTCAGCTTTCCAGCATCTGCTGCATTGCTATTCTGTGAGGTCACTGTAGTTCCCCTAACATGTGACCCCAACATGGATCCAAATCTTTCTAGATGACTCCACTTGTCATTGTCCCCTCACCTCCACCACCAACACATCAAAAAATACAAGTAGTAGAATGTGGGAGTCACCATCAAGGGCACAGTGGGAGGGCAGGTAATGTGGGTTATCACATCTGACATTTTAAAATCCCATGCTAGTCCTTTCAGCCATCCCACCCCCAGTGATTTCTTACTGGTTGCAGCCACCCTAGTCATTTTCATTTCCCACAATTTTGCTGATCTTTCTCATCTCTCTCTCTTTACAGCTTCCTTCCTTCTTATCCTTCCTCTCATTTTCACAGCAGAGTTATTTAGCATCTCTTTTATTATCTTGATACCTACCCCCAGATCCTCACCTTGGATCCACAAGCAATTGATTGATGAATTTTTCTAAATAAGAACAGTTCTCTCCCTAAGAAAAATGAGAAATTCTGGTGCCCAAGGTTAAAAAAAATACTTTTTCTCCTCTAACAATAGTGTATTTAGACAAACAATCCAAGGGTCCACATTAGGTTTGGGGTTCTAAACTCTACAAATTTGCTGTTGCTCTTAATCAAATAAGCAGACCCTTGTTTCATAACCACTGACGGCTTCCCAATGTCGCCAGGTATGAAGAAAGCAGATCGTCAATGGAGCGTACAGCCGGTATGAACTGGTTTGTGTCTCCCTCCCTGCTGCATCCTGGATAGTTGTCCCTCTCCCTCTCTCTGCTCGAGCCACACTAGCTTCTTACAGTCCATTTTCAACACACACACCCTCCAACCTCAGAACCTCACAGCATTGACCCTGCTGCTCCTCCTGCCTGGAACATTCTTCCCTTTCACCCCTATGCAGTCAGTCCCTCTCTGAGCTAACTCCTAATCATCCTTCAGATCTCAGCTCAATTCTCAAGTCCTCTGCAATGCCTTTTCTAAGCCCTAAGACTCGGTTACATCCTCTCATTACAGATCTTTATGGCTCCCAATGCTTTTCCTTAGTAATGTTTATTAGTTTTTAATTACAATAGGAGCTCTTTTAATTGAACTCCTCAGGGCATTAACTGATGTTTTCAAATCCCTCTGTAAAATGTATTGACTGTTTGCCCAGAGCATGATAAATGCCTGTGGCTTGTGCTATCTAGTACCCTCGTCACTTCTGTTCCCCTCAACTTAGCTGTGTGCTTCCAAGGAATCAGTTGCTTTTGTTCTCAAACCTGTTTATGGCAGTTGTATTTGGTTATTATAATTATTAGTTTAATTAAATAGCACACAAACAAACAAATATAAAAAAAGAGAGCTGCTCTTTCTATGAAAACTAAGTTAAATGCTTTGGAGAGACCTGAAAAAGCTGGGGAAAAAAAAGCCATTAAATTAGTTGTAGCGGGCAAAAGAAGTGTTTAAGATTGGAAAATAAAATAAAAATACAAATGAGTTCTGCCTTTAAATGACTTCATAAGTGTTTTTAAGTTCTCCCTCCATTTTAAAGTATCTGAAACTGAAAATTGTAGATGACATACATTTTGAGTGTGATTTATGTAAGAAAGATGATGTAAAACTTCAATCACTGGACCCATCTCCAAAGGAAAAAAAAACCAAACACCTTGGCCTATCAAATTTGCCAAATCAATGTTCATTTATGTATTTTAGGCAAAAATAAAATGTTTAAGTATATATATTTATTTTATGATATCTCACTTTAACTGCTTTATCCAGGTTCTAACCAACTACTGGTCTTGATCTCTTTTGAAAGGAAGACTTCTACAGTAAATATTTATTGATGTGATTAATTGAACATTTATCTCCCCCACAACCATAGGTTCCATCACAACAAGAAGCATTTCTCATTGGTTCTCCACTAGAATTTCTAGGGCCCAGCACTTGGCACATATAGGCATTCAGCATTACGGTGAATAAATGAAAAATAATTCACTTCCATGCTGGGACATGTTGAGGACAATGGTGTCTTTTCTTTCCCGCTGATAGGCTGGCTGCCCTGCTTAATCTGAACAGGACTCCCTGGATCTGTGTGAATCTGAACCAGGGAACAACGAAAAGACTTTTTTACTTCACTCATCTCCCCTTACACTGTGAGAAATCTATCCTCCTCGATGGCCCAGGTTTAGTGAACAAAACAGGTGGGTTTAATCCATAAAAATGAAAAACTTTTCCCATTTCAACTCCATTTCCTGTATCTCTAGGAAAAACAAAACTATCCCACAGGAAATGATGCAAATGTGCCCAAATATTCTCCAAAGATTCCACAAAGCACGAAATATTGCTATGAACTAAAGTATGTTTCTTTTCATTTACATTTTAAAAGAAATATGAATAGGGTAATGGAAAAAGTATAGATAGGAGTTAGGAAAGGCTTTCCAATCCCTGTTCATTGTGATCTCCCTCCCTAAGTCTCAATTTCCCTGTCTGTGAAATGGGGGTTGATAAAAATACATGCCCTTCCTATTCTACATAATAATTTTGAAAGATCAAATTAAATAATAAATATGAAAGCCCATGAAATCCTACAAAGGGTGATACAAATGCACACTGTTATTATTACTGCAAAGTCCCCAAACCGTATCGCCTCAACAGATTCAGTTCCTGCCCTTCTTTCTGTCTGGCAAATGACACACAATTCATGTATTTTAGCACAGACACAAATAATTTTCTGTTATCACCCTTGAGAACAGGCTGATTTTGGACTAGATAGCAATGGTCCTGCTCGCACAAACCAGAAAAACCCATGGACACTCATCCTGAATCTCCCTCCCTCCCTGAGTCTTTTCAAGATGGATATAGAGGGAGGCCCCTGCAAAAGCCATAATTTCATTGCCAGTATGGGTTTAAACTTTAACAGCTTTGGTATCCATCTGTAAAATGTCATTCCTGTCAGTTCCATCCTAGTAGCTCAAATAATAGGAAATCACACATCCACCTCCCTCAAAAAAAAAAAATGTAAAAGTTTACAATCTCCCTATAATATATGTGCATTCAAGCTATACTAATTTATTATACAATTACTTTTATTTTTAGCATTTTATTTGGCTCTTATACTACATAATTAATGGTGTTTACAAGGAAAGGTTGTTTAACTAATATAAATGGCATAAGTGGATTACTGAGCAAGCCTTAAAACAAATAAACATTTTTCTCCTTTTAAAATTTTCTTCAGTCTCCTCTGAATGTCTGGTGCAAGAGCAGGGTTTTTTAATTATCAAAGGGGATATAGAAATCAGGCTTCTGAGGTCCATTTTCCCCCAGTAAGACAGGCTTATAATTCTGTTTCCTATATGGTTGGCCTGGGTGGGGGGAGTCAATAGTGACCCAACTGACCCAACACATCCAGACTTAGAAGCCCTGTCTTTTCTTTGGGAGGTTGCCAGGTTTTTCTCCATGACCTTAAACATATCACAATATCTGGACCTTACAGACCATTTCCTGCAGTTTGCAGTGTTGAAGATGAGAGACTCATGAGATAAATAAATAAGTTCACTATAAAGACTGGGAAAAACTCTAGGGAGGAAAACTACCAGGTTTATATATAACCGCACCATCATGACTATGCCACCCAATTGTGGCAATTACTGGAATTGTTCCTCCTAGTCAATGTTTATGTAACATGTTCTTTGAGTGGCAGCACAGGGCCAGGTCAATGTAAAATAGAGGTGACATGATAGTCACTACCTTTATTTTTCTAAGGTATTCTGAAGGGAAAGGATTGACGTCAACAGCCATTTCTTTATGCCTGCTCTCCCAGAGGCAAACTGTGTGTGAAGGGGGGTTGGGAGGGTGCTGAAGATGCCTCCCTCCACACCCACATATCCAGCCCTTAGAAGACTTTAAGAAGGAAGCCTGGCTCCACATCATCTCTGTCCCTCTGACCCGCAGGGCATTAGGAAGAACAGGTATTGTTTCCTCTAAAGTTCCCTTGGAATTATCTCAGGTATTCCAGAACAGTCTGTCCCAGGAGGCTTTCTCTAGAGCAGGATTCAGACTCAGAACTGACCATGGAGTTGACAGGGCCTTGAGATTTTAGAGAACTCAATCCAGGGGGTTCTGAACAAACATTCCAGAAGACAGAGATTCCTGCACCAGTCCTATCCAAATTCCCAGGGAATAGCCTGGAACTGGAGTCCAGGCTTAGAGGACAAGATACAGGTCAAAGAACTATGGACAAGGATGCTCTGATCGAACAAAATTATACAAGACTCAAGTCTATAATAAAACCATCATATCCTCTAGACACTCACTTTTAGGTCCTCACCCCACACCAATTGAAACATATTAAAATGTGTACACAACCCACATGTAATAAACATAACCCACATGTAATATTTATGCTGTGAAAGAATTTTTATAATTTTGCTTTGGAAATTACTTGGCTAAAGTAATTAATTTAAACTATGCTCTGATTTCTTGACACTCATTGCATACATTCATACATCCCACCTTGTGGGAGCATTTCAGCTAAAAATTGTTTTCAAATGTAATGAAATTGTTATGAACATTAAATCCAGCAATAAAAGAAGCTGACATAATGTTACGTTTTGTGGTCATTTAATAAATGTTTATTAATTTCTATATTGAAGGAGTGTTGCTTTTTCCCCCCATTTTGGAGACGATAATTTTTCCTGGTCAGATTCCAGACATTTTCCCAAAGAAAGGCTCATATGCTTAGCACTGGAAGTCTTGAACCAAGAGGCTAAACTGGTACTGCTGGGCTTGTGGCTCTCAGCCAGGCACCTTGAACTCCCAAAGTGCATCCAAAGAGCATCAACTATAGTGAGTTCTCAGGGATTCCCAGCCACTTTGCAAGATTGCTCTCAACCAAAACAATAACATGGAACTACCATGTTATGCCATCTGCTTAATAACCCAAGAAATTCTTATTAATTAAACTTAAAGTCTGCAAAGTTGCAAATTGTTGGTTCCTTAAAGAAATTTGCCCACTATCAATACTAAAAGCCTTCACTGCTGGCCTTTCATGAAGCTATGCTCCTCCTTCGGTGCACAAAATCAAGTTTCATAAATCTAATTTAGTTTATGTAGCCTCGTTTTCCAACAAGAAATGGGATTTAGAAACTATCTGGAGTTGCATTTCTAGGAAGCTTTTGTTTCACTTTACAAAATGTAAGTTATGCATGCTCCACCGAAGTGTTTATAAACTAGACCCAAACTTCTTTCTTCAAAAATATTCTGTCAGCACCTGTGAGGTGGAATATACTTTATGATTGACATTTTTCCTAGAAAAATTAAGTTTTATCAGAGTGTATTCACTCAAAAATAATCATAAGTAGCCTGTTGACAGTCAAAAAAAAAACAACTTGTTTTAGGTATCAGAAAATGCCAAAGTGATAAAGTAAGAACTTGAAAACTTCACCTTAAATGTGTCCTCTGGCAATATATAATCTATGTTAATTCCTAAACTTGGTTTGCTTTGTTTTGTTTTTCTAATCCCTGAATACATATTGAGTGTACAGTGGGAAGCTCCTGTTATTGGCATCAGACAGCATGAGATAAGATCTCCCTTCTGCCATTTGCTAGCTTGAGAACATGGACAAATTATTAAGCCAGCATTTCTTCACTTTTAAAATGGTACTAATAAACAATACTTAATAGGATTGTTCTGAAGATTAAAGAAGTCAATGAGTATAAAGCTATGGACAACACTCAATAAATGTTACCTTTTAGTATTACTATTATTAATCATTTTCTCACTATTTACACTGCCACATTCAAGCTACTACCCTCTCGCCTCCGTAACTTCACTGCTTCCACTTTGCACTCACCGTTCTCCACAGTGCCCTTCTCATCTCCTTACTGAAGCTGAGTAATCCTTTCAGAATGGAAAAGCCATCAGTTCATCATTCTCCCACAAACAAAAACAGAAAAACAAAAATTCCTCCAGCTGCCCTTAGCACAAACCTGAAAGGCTCTGCGTGGCCTGTTTCCACCAACCCCTCTTTCCCCTATTCTTACTGGTCAGTCTTTGGATCACTGTCCATGCCGTGCTTCTTCAGCTGCAACTTTCCCTAAGGCTAGAGGGCTCTATACCCTCCCCACCCCCTTCATCTCAACCCAAAAGCTACCTCCTCAACTAGATCACGTATTTTTTCCTAGGTCCCTTCAAAGCACTTGGTTTAGTGGAAGTATGATCTATTTAAAGGATTATTTCCTAATGTCTGACTTGGCAACACGATATTAAGTTAGGGGAGGCTGCCAGTTGTGCACATCATCACCTGACCTAAAGAAGGATATTAAATAACACATAAATGAATGAATGCTGGCATTCATTCTCAGAAAGTTGGCTCCCACAGAACAGTTATCAGACACGCGAAGTCACTTTTCCGTCACTTTTTTTTTTCTTTACAGTTTGGTTTGTTTTTGTGTCACTCTTTTCATGCGTAACGGCCCTGGTGTGGCCACCCTTGAGAAGGGCATCTGAGACGGAAACCAACCCCCCCGCGGCGGACGCGGGGCGGAAGTGCCGGCTGACTCGGGGCGGAAGCAGCGACATTAGCGGCGGTAGACACAGGTGGGTGCTGGTGACCTGAGGCCGGCGGGTGGTTGCTCGCGGCCGCGATGCAGGCGGCAGAGGGAGGCCCGCCAGCGCGTCGAGTTGCCTTATGCTGCCAGTTTCGATTGTCGCTGGAGGGAATTTAATTAAACCGGGAGCTATAAATCCATACTCCCCCCCCCGCGCGTGTGTGCGGGTGTGTTTGATGGCGCTCTGGGAAATGAACGTAATAACGAGACCAATACATAGTTTTGTAAAAGAAAATCTCAACTTCATGCTTTTGATAGAAGATGCCTGGTCTGGGTTTAATTGAATTCTATGAGGTGGCCATATATTCACACTTGGCAGTCCACTGCCTTTTTGAAATAAATATTTTTGAGCAGCCACGTTGACCTTTAATTGAGGGTGAAAAAGTTGAAAGCTTCAGTAGGGAACGATGTTAAGTGCTCAGGCTCCCTGGACTGCCTCTGTGCCTTATTGGGTAAAAGCAACTCCCTGGGTGCTGAACAATGAGAGAGTAAATCAAAGATTGTACAATGCTAAACAAATACTAAGCTTTGTCAGTCACCCCGTCAAACAACAGCTCATACAATTTTTAAATAAGTCCAGGGTTAGGAAAATCCCCATTAAATTGCTACTAACTTGAATATGCAAGTGACTCGTTTCTAAGGTTGTCTTTAACAAAAGGTTTTTTGGGCCTGGGTTATCTTTATTCTCGTGTCTTAATAGACAGTGTTTTATCTAGTACTTTATATTTGAGTGTCTTTTTAAAAAAAATCAAAGGTAAGGCCCAGTATGACCCCAAGATTCTTAACACCACAAGGACAGGGATAGTGTCTAGGATCTGTGAAATCCCCAACAATTGCTAGCACATTTCCTAGCATAAGCATGGCTCCTGTTTACATTGCCTTGGTTAAGCAGCCACTGGAGCCTTGTCTCAGTGTGCTTAATGACACTGAGCAGGTTGAGGTGGCTGCTAGAGGCTGCAGTGATTATCTTTCTGAGGAATGTCTTATAAAAATGCATTTGAAGCCTTCTACCAATATGTGAAGCTGTATACATTGAGGCACATTGTAGGTACATAACAGGGAGAGATTCAAAACAGTTGGAAAAAGAAATATACCCTGGAAGTATTGAGTGATATCTGGGCAAGACAGAGCTAATCATGATTCTGTATGAAATGCTATAGTCTAAAATCCCAGGTCTTGTTCTGCTGAGGAATTGCCTAGAACCAGAAGAGTTCTCTTGATTGGTGAGGCTGGTGCTTTAGACAGGCAGGAACCCCAGATTTTCTTTCTTTCCTGTTTGCTTTGGTCAGTAGTGGCTGCCTGCCAAGGAAGGATCAATATATATTTTGTCTCCTTCACCAGAGGAATATGTGGCTATGTAGTTTTATGTAGATGGACTGATGGCAGGTAAGTTAATAGAAATGAGGGTTTTCCAACTTGGGAATTTATTGTACTGTTTTTATTTTGTTCCAGATAAGTACTCAGAGAGATGCCTTCAAAAAAGTTATTTTTTTATTGTTCAAGTTTTTGTATTTCACACAGTTGTATATACTCAAGCTGGCTGCTGCATTCAGTTACTTTAATACCAGTACTTGGGGTTTCAAACATAGCTGGACAGTGAAGTGATCCGATACAAGTAGTGAGATTTTTTATGCTCCTTATTTTAAGTCTAATTTTTGCCACTGCTTTATTCAAAGAGTGTACATCAGAAGAAGCCAAAAGCCAGCTGGAATCATTGCTGCATGCAGTTTTAAACTTGCTTGCAATTATTTTGAAGGGGAGAAACCATCTGGACCAGGTATATGTAGCTACACAGGTAGCAGAGGCTTGGTGAGCCTCCTTCATCCTTCCCCCAGTATCACATAGCACATTGTACGGAAAAATTCAATTTGGGAAGAATATGCAAAATGAAAGGTTTTGGCTAAATTTAGCATAGGTATTATCCCACATTCCTAATTCCCCATCCCAGTCACAGCCACGGGGAACAGGAGATATGAAAGCATTGCTCTCTCTGTTACAATTTTTACCAAAGTTAAGGTTTCCAGAAATGTAGGCAAAAATCAAAGTATCTTCTATTTTCAGAAAGTATCCATTTCCAAGGATTTCGGAGCATTTCACCAGTAATATCTATTAGCAGCTATTTTACTGCTTTGGCCTTTATCAATATGGTATTATATTATTTGTTTGTAAATCTTTCTCCTGCCCAAGGTGTGAGTCCTTTAATGCAAGGACTTTTATATTTCTAATACTTGGCACACTGGAAATACCCAGTACATGCTATGGAAATGAAAAGACAGTGTCTCTGAAGGGAGGCTGGATCCATAAGGAGTGCTAAAACATCACTGAGAATGCAATAAGGTAGAGAAAGGGCTCCTTTCAGGGGTTAGATGGACTGCTTTGATAAACAGCCCGAAATGGGATGGACATATTTAAGAATCCTTAGAAGGTCACCAAACCTCCTTCCAAGGAGATCTGGCCTGGTCATTTGAAAGGCCTTTGTTTTTTTGAATGGAGTATTCAAGCCGAAGGGCTCTACCAGTCCTTTTCACCCTTCCTCCAGGCCTGCTGTGCTCAACTACTCACCCAACACCTGTTGAGCAAATAACTGAATAATACCCATTTGAAGGAATATCAAATTATTGGCCTAACTAGGGCATCCATATCTTGATTTGGTCCTGCCTAAAAGATAGACAGAGGACCTATTTATAGTCACTTTCTCAAGGCTATGTTGCCCAAAAAATATTAAGGGAAGACCACAATCATCTTTCCTACTTTGACATCATTCCCAAGAAGTTCAAAGTTGACAGCTTATTGTGTTGTAATAGAGCAGGCATGTGCTGTAAGCTGCTTTCTTCAGTTGCCAGTGGGATTGCACCAGAAACCAGAATGTTACAACTAAAAACAAATGAACTTCCTCTCATTGTTTCACTACTTTTTTTGTATTAATCATGAAATATAGAGAAAATGGCTTCTAGCTTAATCAAGAGGGAGGACGTGAGCGTGAAATTAAATTACCTAACTCTTTAACTCTACCTCTTAAACCATGTAAGAGAAAGGACACTGTTCTTTAATAAAAACTCAGTCAGCTGAGGCAGCTTAGAACATAAGACTGAAAACAGATCTGAATTCAGCTGTCTCTCCAGGCTCAAAATTGAAACTAATGTGAATTTTCTTAGATTTAGAGATCAGAATCTCATTTTTATGGTAAAAGAATTCTGCCATCCAAGGCTGAGACTTTCCTTATTTTCTCTATCCTAAAATTAAGCCTTACATGGAACATGGTATTAGTTATTTGGAATGCTGGGAAGACTAATATGTAAAACTTTTTAAGATTTTTTGGAAGAAAGGGGGTTGAACGTGGAGATCTCTTCTAGCTCTGAATAGTCCATGTCAGACTGATTATGTGTAAAATTATGTCATTGTTCAAGGAGAGAATATTGGGAAATAGACTTAAAAATGCATGATGAAGGGCTTAGGTTAATGAATTAGTTTATTATCAATAAAGCAAGGGAATCTCCAAAGTCACCACCAAGGTCCCAACTATTAGGATATTCTGTCAGTAATAGCTGTTAAATAACAGAATAGGACTCAGAGAATTCTAGAATCTCATGTAAGTGATATGAGATTCTAGAATTCATATCAGTGCTGGTACCTCAAGAACAGATGGTTCCCAAAATTCAGACTGAACTGATTGTGTGGGCCTAGGTCTTGTTGGTGTTACAAATCCAGGGCAGTGCTGGATAGTAACTCAGGGGTCCAAAGCCATTTGTTACAATGGCTAAAAATGAGTGCCACCTCTTTCAGGTCTTCTGTGGTCATAAGATGACTTTACATGTTTGGCAAGATGATTTGGAAGTTGGTGAAATGTTAGCAAAAAGTGGAAGACATTGCCTGGGTAGACAGATTTTAAATATCAAACATTTGTTTTGGGAAACAGGATTGTGTGATTTTTAAATAGAGAAATCAGCATTACTATATAGATACAACAAGACTAATGTTTTCATGAAACTGCCTTCTTTCTGGGTCAGTATTAAGTATTATATATCTCTTTAAAAGGAATGGGTCATTTTTGTTAAGAAAGATAATGTAGAAAAGAGTCTGCATAATTCCTTATGCACTTTGTTCCCATCCCTTGAACTAGAATGATTTTGCCCTAATCTTAATGCTATCTTTATGGAATGAAGGAATTTTAAAATTGGTTAACCGGTATTAGTCCAGAATCCCTTTTGGATTTCTTGGTACTAGGAGTGTAGAGTGGAAGTACATTGTTGTTTTTGATTAGCCTCATCATTTTATTTTTCTCAGCTGAATGTTATTCTGGAAACTCTTCCCTGACATTGTCATGTGCACTAACTATTACTGAGTAGACTCCTGAAGCAGTGATCTGGAAAGTGTGACTGCTAACGTTTAAAGATTCTGAAAACAAACTCTTGCTTACACCAACAATTCCTCTCCCCTTCCACTTCATATTTGTCAGCTTGCCACACATGTGGCAAGGACAGAGGTGATTCAGGGCATGGAGGAGAAGGCCAAAATGGAAAGGGTCTGTCATTTAAAACAATTGTTTAAATGTGTCTGTTAATAAGAAAGAAAAATGCATTGTTCTTCTTTTTGAGAGGAGTTTTTCTATCTTGGATGTTTACGCAGTTGTGAGATGAGTCCCCAGCCACACTAGTGTCTCCTCCCCCATTTCCCTTCTGCATCCTTTGTGATGCCAGGGCTTGCAAGTTATGATGGAGGAGCTAGAGAAGAGAGTTTGCTATGAGCAAGCTCCTTTACACTTCCACCTGTATCTACGCATGAATTTTGGTCCTTTGTAAAGGACCTAGCCTTTTTAGCCTCTATAGGTAAAAACAAATTCAGATTTTTTATTCAGGGCTGTGGTGATCTGAAGCTGTATATACCTCAGAAAAGCATGTTCTTAAACTTAATCCATTCCTGTGGGTGTGAATCTATTGTAAGTAGGACTTTTTAATGAGGTTACTTCAGTTAAGGTGTGGCCCATCTCAATCAGGATGAGTCTCAAGCCTATTACTGTAGTCCTTTATAAGCAGAATGAAATTCAGACAGAGAGAGAGAAAGAGCCAGAGAGGAAGTAGCCAGAAGCTGAACTTCAACAGAACCCAGAAGAGAAGGGAGAGAGAGACCAGGAGATGCCACCATGTGCCTCGCCATGTGACAAGCTAAGGACCAAGGATCACCAGCAGCCAGCACCAGAATGCCACAGTTTGAGATGAGAAAGCATCACTTTGATGATGCCTTGATTTGAACTTTTTTTTTCCTAACCTCAAAACCACGATCAAATAAATTCCCATTGTTTAAGTAGAACCATTGCATGGTATTTACTTGAGCGGCCAAGGAAATTAAAACAAGAGCCTTTTGCAGTCATAGGCTAGTCTCAGGTCATTTCTTCAGATGGTGATTTCTGATCACAGGGACATTTGAAGCCCAAAGCTATGGGCACAATTCCTCTGGGAATCTACCAGAGACCTAAACCTTCCATTTGAGGACAGTAAAAGCACATTTGAATCAATAGAATCATTACTGTTATTAATAATAACAATATCTTACTTTGAGTAATATTTTATAGTCAGTAGTTAAGGCTTAGTTCTCTATATTGCTTTATAACTTATAAACAATTTTTACATTTATTTTCTCATTTTAAGATACCCAGTGTTTTAGTTTCCTAGAATGCTTAAAGCAAATACTATGGAATGTTTCATGTTAAACAGTGGGAATTTATTAATTTACAGTTTTGAGGCTGAGAAAATGCCCAAATCAAGGCATCAAGGGGATGCTTTATTCCCAAAGTCTGGCTGCTGGCAAACCTTGACTCCTCTGCCAATGGCAAGGCCCATGGTGGCATCTCCTGGTCTCTCCATTCTCTTCCAGATTTTGCTGATTTCAGCTTCATGCTCCCAGGCATTTCTTTCTCTCTTTGTCTAAATTTCATTCCATTTATAAAGGACTCTAGTAAGAGGATTAAGACCCATCCTGAATAAGGTGAGTCATACCTTAACTGAAGTTACTTGAAGTAGCCTCATCAAAAGGTCTTACTTACAATGGGTTTATACCCACAGGAATGGATTAGATTTAATAACATGTTTTTCTGGGGTACATACAACTTCAAACTATCACACCCAGTCAACTTTTGCCTTTACTCTTTTCCCCTAGCTCCCTGACTCTGTCCTCAGGAGAAATATCAAAATTTTATCTTCAACCCTGGCTTCTCTCCTGAGTACTGAACCTGTGTATACCACTCTGTACTTGAGCTCCAACATATCCCAAACCAAGCTCTGGTTCCACACATCCCTCAATTTGTTCCTGTCTCAGTCCTCATTTTAGTTAATGGCACTACTACCCACCCAGACGCTCAAGACCCAAAACTGGGACTATCCTGATGGTCATCCTTTTTTAATCCCTCATATCCAATTCATTGGTAAATCCTGTGTCTGTTTCCACCCTAGTCCATGCCACCATCTTCTCTCACCTGCAGTTTAGCTTCCCAGTTGGGCCTTGCTTCTACTCTTGCCCCCCAACAATCCATTCTTCATATGGCAGCTAAAGTCTTTAAAAATGTATATGAGGAGGAACCTAAGATGGCGGCTAGGTGAGAGAGGGCAAAAAAACACCTCCGTGAGAAACACTAGATAAAAACCAGAAAGTGACCCAGAACACCACTTCCAGCGATGCACCAGCTGGACAAGGTCTGTTAAAACCACAGGGACCATGCACTTGGTGAAACCAGAAGTCTGCATTCTGTAACAAGTGAGTTAAGCCAGCTGAAAGTCCCGCAGCCATGCTGCGGTGTGGGGAAACTGGGGGTTGGCGTTTGGAGACGGACTAGTTCTTTTAAAAAAAAAAAAAAACCCAGCTGACTGCCTCAGGGCCAGCGGGGCACAGAGGAGAGCCAAAAGGAGAAAGAAACCGCACCACGTGCAGCCGGCTCCCCGGCATGCTGGAGACACTCCTCCCCAGGGCATACCCACAGCCCAGAGACGTGCCAGGAAACCCAGTCTGACAGGGAGTGTATTCTACGGTACCTCGCACAAGCCACAATATCGGCCGTGGACAGTGACCTTGGGTGCACCCACAGCTAGTTGTTCCGGAGCTGGGAAGGCAGAGCTGTGCGAAAAGGGAAGGGGTTGAGATGCCCCATTCAGCCATTTTTGCATCAGGCTGGGAGCACCCCTTCATGGCCCGGCAGCCTGGGGCTTCCTTTGAGGGATGGCGTGCCCTTGTGATGTAGCACAGCCTTCCCTGAGCAGAGGTCCTGGAAGATCACAGCTGAGAAGGGGGGCCTGCTTGGAAAACCCAGGGACCCTATGTCAATGCCGGGAACTTGTGGGTCAGCAGCAAAGAAAATCTGTGGCAA
>PVKY010008385.1:0-14077 GCA_004027775.1 Bradypus variegatus
CTATGGAGACTGTTATAAGGCCCCAAGGACCAAGCACAGAACAAGGCCCATCCAAAGCCCTCCTGCTGTAACCCTTGCTCTGCCAAGTTCAGGCAACAGGTACCTTGTGACCTGAAGTGCCAAGAAGAGGGCATCAGATATACCGAGGAGGCTTATGGATTTCTAATTTCCCCCTATTAGAATAGCCAAGTTGGGCTCACGGTTAGAATCATCCTTTTCTCTACAACACAATTAAACTGCTTCAGAAAAAAAATGGCTTTGTTTGGCCCTCGGATGCCATTCCTGAGAAATGATGGCAGCGGATGATGTACATTCAGCAAACCTCCAGTCTCTCCACAACTGGCTGGCTTTGGACGTGGTCCAGGGACTGAGTGACAGGTTGTCATCTCTCGTTCCAGTCCAAGCGGGCTCCGGCTGCCCCAGGTGGAGGTTTTTAGCTGGACTGGATTCTTGGAACTTGATTTAATACATACCAAGCTGTTTGGGTCTTCTGCAAAAAAGAAAAAAAAAGAGTGAGAGAAGAGAAGAGAGAGAACACATTTTGTGGATTTCAGCAACTCTCATCATTTTTATGACACTCACGATGACAATGGCAGTGTGGTGCAGCCAACTTTTATGGAGGCCAGCAGTGTGCCAGGCCTGCTCCAGGAGTCTCCTGCTGGCCGGCGTGGGAGGCGTTATTATTGTCCACCCGTTTTAGAGATGCAAAAGCTAAGACAAAGAGCAATGTCAGAGTAGCCCCATTTTCCTGAAACGCTTCTAGAATTCGTGTCCTTTTTTCAGTGTGAACTGGGTACCTAGGAGAGCAACCAGCACAGAGCCAGGCAGAACTAGGCATTTGGCAGTAAATATTTGTTGAATGAATGAAAGAGTGAATTTCTTGGATCTTCTTTGTGATGAGCTTACATCTTTGAAGACATTCATTTCAACTTCCCAGTCAGTACCAGAATCCCTTCTAAAATATCCTTGGTGGGTGGTCATCCAACTTGAATCCTTCCAGAGATGGGGAACTCACTCCCTTATGACACAGCCCTTCCTACATTTGGACAGGTCTAATTCTAATCATCAAACAGGATGGTTTATTATTCTGAGCTAAACTCTGCCTCCCTGTGCTCTGTAATGATTGGTCCTGGTTTCATCTTTTGCTACATGTAAGCTTTCTTTTCCTCTTTCCACAGACTTGTCCCCCAAATCAGAAGAGGCCTGGTCTGTCCCCTCTAAGTCTTCCCTTTTATAGACTCGAGGGAAGGCTGGTCAGGAGGCCACAGGGTGGGGAATTGTATGAAGGGGCTTTATATATGCAGCCTGGAGGAGATAAGGTGGCAGTGAGGTGAAGGTGTATGGTTGGGGCCCTCCAATGTTTTTAAGGTGCTGCAGATAATAAGAACAACTAACAACCTTTGATTAATCATTTACTGGGGTGCCGGGCTTTGGGCTAAAAGCTTTCTTTGCATTGAATCCCATAATGAGCCTCAGAGGGGACTGTTGTGTGTGGAGGGGATGGCAAAAGGCACGTGGGGCATCACAGAGCCGGCACACACACCCACCCCGCCTTCCTGCTTTTGGGCGGCCAGACAAGGTGGAAGGTAGCAGCCACAGGAAGACAGCCACGAGTCTGCTCAATATAAGAACTTTCTAGAAGTCAGATATGTTGGGTGGATGGAATTAGCTGCCTAGTAAGGCGGTGAGCTCCAAGGTGGAGGGAAGGTGCAGAAGGACCCATGCCAAGGACAAGTCTTTGGACCACATTTATCCAGTTGAATCAGACTAAAAATAAATGACTGGGGAAACCCTAAAAAGAAGCCTAAAAGGAGGGTGAGGGATGTGTGGGGTACATTTGCATGTCCCTGAGACTAGATGCAGCTGGAAGCTCCTTCCCCTTTGGTGCTCGATCTCCAAGTCTCCCCCCAAATCTGAGGTTCCCTAAGAACTGGGGTGCACAGATGGTGTTTCCAGGAATGAGTTGACAGAAGCTAGAGAGGGGAGAGGGGCTGACAAGGCTGTGAGGTAATGGGTCATTTGCTTAGGGGAGCCCAGGCCCCCCACCTGTATCCACCCACTCTGAGTCCCCCGCTTGGAGGAGGCAGAGTTCGTGGGCACCCAGAGTCAGAAAGGAGGTGTCAGGGGTGCATCATGGGGTGGGGGCTGCCTGACTCACCAAGATTCAGCCAGCCCGGCCCTGCCATCAGCTGGGGACTGACAGCTCCATGGGAACCATGGGACAGGAGGCGTGGACTTGCCTGGGCCCTGGCGGTGGGTGCTAAGGGGTCTGAGAGGCTGTGTCCAGGAGGTCTGGGCTTTTCCACCCCAGCCTCCTGGACCTGCTGCCACCCAGCTCCACCAGGTGGATCCTGGGTCTTTGTCCTCCCTGAGGTGGGGACAGCACTGCCCAGCACGTGGGCCTGCTGGGAGCATTCAGGGGCAATGGGCCTGGCATGCAGCGGGTCACCCCTAAGCGGGGGTGAAACCACCCTGGGTTCTCACGCTGCTCCCCCAGCTGGGGGCCTGGGGTGCCATATCCAACCTGCCCACCTCGGGTGCCTCCTCTACAAAACGGGGACAAAACCCTTACAAAGAGCTTGGCATAAGGGGTCTGGCACAGAGTAAGGTCTCCACGAATGCTTACTGTGGTCGTCGTCATTATCACTGCTACTTGTTCCCAAACAAGACCGGCCCTGCCACCTCAGGGTTTGGGAAGCTTGGTGGGAAAAGGGGGAAAGAGCAAGAAAAGTGGTTACAAAAACGTTGAGGCAGATTCAGACACCACAAATATTCACAGCCCCTGGTTTCTGGGTCCCCTTCAGGCCTGAGCAGCCTCAGGGGAGGGCTCGTGGGCGGCTCTGGGTCCCCGAGAGTGGCATCCCCTGATTTCTTCCCTGCCCAGTGGGCTTGTGGCCTTTCGGCTCTGAGACCCCCAGGAGCTGGATCCCTGGCTGGGTATTGACCCACGCCAGCCCCCTCAGGTCAGGGCTCTGGGTCTTTGTGCCGCCAGCTTTCTTTGGGCTCCTCCTAGACGCTGGGAGAGCAATTCGGTTTCCACACTCCAGGCTGTGTCTCCTGCAGAGGAACAGTGACCTGGCCTCGGGGTGGAAGGGGATGTGTTTTCCCCTGGGATGGGGGGCTCGTGGCTGGACAGGATGTCGAGGTGGCAACAACAGCAGGACCAGTGCCCCCTCCTCCTGCGTCCCCAGGGTGTCTGGGCACCAGGAGAGTCTGCAGCAGGCCCCATGGGCACCATTTCACAGCCCCGGAGGCTGAGTCACGGCCCAAGGTCAGGCACTTGGGGAGCGCTTGGCCCAGGCCACCCGCTCCCACCACCTCGCAGGCCCTCGGGGTGCAGAGCTGGGCACGGAGCGCAGAATCAGCCACGAAGGGCTGTTCAACCCTCCATCCTGTCCTCCTGCCCATACTTCCCAAAGGTGCAGGGCCAGCCTGTGGAGAGGTCTCATCTCTTGTTTGCTGGACAAGGAAACTGAAGTCCAGAGAAGGGGTGCATCCGGCTTGGGGCCACATGGCCCAGGTGGGCAGAGCAGGGCATCCTGACTCCCGGCACACATGGGCCCCTGGGCCAGAGGCCTGGGGCTCTCCTCCTTCTCCCCTGGGCGAAACCTGGTGACATCAGTGTAGGAAGGGCAGCCTCCTACCACCCTGGTGGCATAAACATAGGAGGGACAGCGCCGTCCGTTCAGCAGTTTAAATACTCTTTATATTCTCCCGTGAGGGGGTCCACTGTCCGTTACAGGCTCCCGGGGCTGGGGGTGTCGGGGAAGGCACCTGGAAGGGAAGCTCACTCCCCCAATTCCCTTGTCACTGACCCCTAGCACACGAAGAACGAGGCTCCTGAATTCCCTCCGGCCTCTGGGAAAGCTCCTCTGGGCCTGGGGCTGGTTCCCAGCCTTGGCACCCTCAACTGGCAAGATGGGGCTGCTTAAGAGATGTAAGGAAATGTCAAGACTACCTTACTCCCAGGCCCCCCCCTCTAACTGCAGCAGGGCCACCTGTCCTTTAGCCGGGGCCTCTCATTTCTCTTCAACAAGCACTGTTCCGGAGCAAGCTACTGCGGGAGCAGCCGGCCTCCCAGGCCTGGTCACAAAGGCCCTGACACATTGCCCAGGAATAATGGGCCTGTTTACCTGACAGCTTCTCCGCTTTCTTTTCATCTGGTAGGAAAAGAGCTCCTGCTGGGAGCCACTAATCCCAGAGCAAACAGATGACCTCGTGGTGCCTTTCTCCCATAGGTGGGGTGCTGAGTTCAGCGGCCCCAACTGTGCAAACAGACCCCGGAGGCCTTGTGGGCCTGCCTGCCAGGGGCGTGGTCCCAGGGCCCGGCTCTCCTCAGCCCTCTTTTCTTCCTTTGTCGTTTCAGATTGAATGGGGAGAAGCTCAAAGGCAAGGGGCACGAAAGGTCAAAGCCAATTTGCAGGGCCCAGCGTGGGGGAGGAGAGAAGCGGCGAGACCAACTGATTCTGGAGGCCTGACCTTCACCTTGGCCTGGCCCTGGCCTTTCTGAGGACACTGTCCCGGGCAGAGCTGGCTTTGCGACCTGGCTGCTCCCCTTCCTGGCTGTGGGATCCAGGAGAGCAGACGTCCCTGGTTTCCTCTCAGCTGGAGAGCCGGGATAATAACGCCTGCCTGATAGAGCCCTTGCAAAATAAGGCGGGGTGCTCGCCTGTTAATGAGGGGGTAAGGCTGAGCCTAGAAGCTGGAAATAGAGGCCAGCAGGGAGGGGAAGGGTCTTCCGGGGTCAGACAGAGTCAGGACAAAGCACCAGTTGGGAATGGAGGCAGAAAGTACGAATGGCCTCTGAAACAATATATTACATTTCAGGGTCATCTGTGGGAAGAAACCCAAAGTCCCCTGCTGACTAGCTGTGTGACCTCAGGCGTCCTTCCATTTTCTCATTTATGAACTGGGGAGAGAAGTCCTATATCAAAGGGCTCTCATGGAGATGCAAAGTGCCTGCTAGTGGCTTCTAGGGGTTTAGCAGAGGCAGGTTCTTTATTCTCCGAAAGGAACAGGGAGAGTTCCTTTCCCTGGGGCAATGGGGAGCCGGGAGGGCCCCACCCAGGTGCAGCCTGAGGGTTCAGCTGGCCAGTGAGAACCTGGGTGTGTGCTTTCCTGAGGACCCTCTCCTGGACTTGTTTTTTTTGTCTTGGTATCTAGGGCGTCCCTGACCCCGAGGCTTCTGGGTCGAGAAAGGAAGAAACTTCAGTTAAGTTATGCAGGCCAGAGAGGCCTGAGGTTCAAACATGTTCCTGGGCTCTGCTACTCTCCCCAAGAGTCAAGAAAGACCTATTAAGGGAAAGAAGGCAGGAGAGGAGGAAAGGCAGTGAAGGGCTATAATATTTGGTGAGTTCCTTGAAGCAAGCTCATCAGTTTCAGTTAGAAATGCACTTGGCTTCGCTTAACAGCACACCCAACTCACCCAACTTAAACAAAAGGGAGGTTTATTTTTCTGATGTGATAAGAATTCTGGAAACGGATTGCTACTGGTCTTGGTCAGTTGCTGATGATGCCAGCAAGGACCAGGCATGTTCCGTCTTTCTGTCCAGCGTCGTTAGGATGAGGGTCTACCTCATGGTGGCAAGACGGCTGCCTAAGCTCCATCAGGAAAGTAGAGGGTATCCCAGGAGCCCCTGTTGTCTTTCATTGGCCAAAAGTGCGTCACATGGCCACCCCTGGCAGCAAGGGATGCTGGGAAGGCAAATACCTGAATGTACTTCTCCAGCCTCTATGGCAGGGCTGGTAATGGTGGGTGGAGGGGGTTGGGGGTACCGGTATGGGTAGGGGAACTGCCTGCCAGAGGAGATATTACTATTTGCCTCCCAGTCTTACAGCCGGGAAGCTGGTGCCAAGGGCAGAGAAATGCTTACTCAATACGCAGTTTGATTACTTTGACATTCTGGGCCAGCAACCAGAGATGCAGCGATAAAAGCCACTCCCTAGACTTCCATAGACAGAAGGAGAAGAATAACAGTAATAGCAACAATATAATAGCTCAAATTCACTGGGCCCGTACTGAGCGCCAGATGCCCGAAAGGCACTTTACAGATTTTATCTCGTCTCATGCTCACACCGGCTCCACAGGGCAGACATGAGAATAGCTGTGAGAGAGGAAGCCGGGGCCCCGTGAGCCCCAGGCACACAGCCCTATGCTGCATGAGGCCGCAGGTGGAATATTGCAGGTATGAGCCAGGTGCTCAGGCAGCTCATGGGAAGAGGGTGCCGTGCTCCCTGGGGAGGGCAGAGAAGGTCTCCAGAGGTAGGGAGATGTGTGTTGCATCTGGGAGCACAAATTGACAAGATGGGGAAGGTGTCTGCGGCAAGGCACATACATTAGAAGTGACAGCAGCAAAATCTGAGGTGCCCCTAAGGTCTGCTCGCCCACACTTTCTCGGCAATTTTTCTCTTTAAATAGGAGCATTAGAAATAAAATCATACTTCCCAAATCAGCAAATGACATGAATAATCAGCGAAATGCAAACAACATTAGAAACACAATTGTTTAGTTTATAAAATTGTCAAAGATTAAAAATAAAAAATAAAAAAAGGAAAAAGCCCTAACACTCGATGCTGGTGATGGTGTGATGAAATAGCCAACACTCATGCATGACTGTTGAGAGGTTTAATTGGAGTGAACCTTAGCAACTTGAAAAATATTCTTTAAAATGTGCCAATCTTTTGGCTTCACTTCTAGAAATACATCCTAAAGAAATGATAAACAAAATGAACATATTTTTAATGTGAGACAGTTAATTTATTGAAATATGAATTGGTGTATTCTCCCCCTAAGTCCTCCTCTCTCAGTGTCCCAGATATATAGCCAGACCCCCCTCTGCTCCAGGGGCATTCACAGAAACCAAGCAGAAGCAGCTTGATGGTAAACCCTTTTCCTGTCTTCTGTGGAAGAAGGAGGTCAAGAAAGAGAACAGGGAGGAGGAGGGAGAGAGAGAAAGAGAGAGCGAGCCATGAGAAGGAAGAGGGGAGGCTCCTAGCACCCAAAAGGGGCCCCAAGTTCCAGAGACAGGACATGCCACCCCCCTCAGTAGCAGCACCCCAGAAAATGACATGAGTTCTGAAAGGTCGGCTGTGCCTTATGTCCAGTGAAGCACAGCCGAGCCCCAGGATCTGAGCCTCCAACGTAGCATGCAGCAGTCCACACCGGTCACCGTGGCTGTGCCTTCTGGGAAACTGATGTCTCCCAGATGGCCCTCCCTGGTGCCTGGCTGAGGGCACAAACCCCAGGACCTTTGCACAGCCCCAGGAAGCAGGGAGACCAGAAAATGAGTCAGACTGATTTTCCTGGCCAGGCTTCAAGTTGGACTTGAAGGAAATGGAATGACATTCTCCCATAGCCACATCCATGAGGAGGAGAAGAAGGAAAAAATGCTTCTAAAGGAAGTATAGAGCCATTATCTTGTTTTCGATGTTTTGAGCTAGTAGTTAAATATTTTCCATAGGAAGATACCCAAATCCTGTATCCTGGGTTCCCTGGACTCCAGGCACATGCCTTTCACGTTGCAGCAGCCTGTGGGAGCGTCATTATCTGTATGTCGTGTCCTTCTGTTCTTGATGTTCTTGGGTCCCAGAGACTCCCCAAGATGCAGTTTGTTTCCCTTCCCATCACCAGTGCCTTGCCCCAGTGCCAGGAAACATTTGGGGAATGAATGAGTGAATGAACAACTACGTGAATGAATGAATGAATGAATGAGTGGACAGGGGTCTGTCGTCCCTGTCATCCCCACACAGACTGGCTATGCACCCTCCAACGGAGTGAACTGGGAGCCCACGCTCGGGGTGTGTAAACAGCACGTCTCCAGGCCCGGGCCGGCTGGCAGCCTTGCGGGCAGCTTGCACAATCCTGTGGGCTGCTGGGATTCTCATTTTTGAGGCATGGAGTCATCTCTATGTGGGCCTCTCCCTCCCTGTCCTGGATTGTCTCCTGGCATCCTAACAGGAACTGTTGTCAGTGGGAAGATGTTCAGACCCCCACGCCCGCCAGGGAGCCCATCCTGACCCCCTGCTCTGTCCAGGTACCCACGGAGCTTGGAGCTGAAAGACAGCATGGCAATGGCCTAGTCCAACCCCTATGCTTTACGGATAAACTGAGGCCCAAAGAGGTTGGGAGGCCAAGGCTGCTGTGAGGGCTGCAGAGCTTGGCACGGAGGCTGAGTGTCCCACGGTGGCAGCTGGTTTCAGAACCCGCGAAGTAGGGCAGCAAATGTGCAGCCCTGTGCAGCGTGAGAACGTGGCTCAGGACGTCCAAGTCTGTCCCCTCGTCTGCACTGCATGGGATGCTCTGAGGGGACCCTTCCCCTGCCTCCCCTGCTTTTCCCTTCTTGCCTCTGCCCACTTAGCCTCCCTCCCAGGCAGGGAATGAAGTGCTTTACTTGGAGCCTGCACAATGGGGAAATCCACTTCCCCAGTGGGCTGTGCGTGACGGGACATTTGGATCCACCTCCTTTCTCTTGGGCTTTCCCAGTCCTCGCACACCTCTTGATCTTGCCGAAGTCATTCCTTCATTTTGTCCTCCTTCCCTTCCTGCCAGCCTTCCCAGGCCTGCGCTGTGAGCCAGGCTCCCTGCTGGGCAGTGACGGGGGCACCTCCACTTAAGGAACCCGTCTGCCCGCGTGGGTGACAACACGGGTAGGCAAGTGGAATTGCAGAGGGTGCTCACCCGATCCCATGTCACATCTGCCTTCCTGGGAGGCTGTGATGCCAGAACAACGGCCCCCAAGGATGTCCACACCTGCCCCCGTAACCTGTGGATGTCACTTACATGGCAAAGGGGCTCTGCAGGTGCGATTAAGTCCAGCCTTCGGGGATGAGGAGGTGATCCTGGGTTATCCCGTGGGCCCAGTGCCACCACGAGGGCCCTTATAAGAGGGAGGCAGGGGGGTCAGAGAGGAGAGACGGTTTCTTCTGCCAGCTTTAAAGACAGGCCCCAGCTGACTGTATTAGGGAACTTGCACCTGGGGGGGGGGTTCTTTGTCCAGTGACACCCAGCCTCTCCTAACAATGGGGAACTGGGTGGGGGCTCTTGCTTCACAGAGGAGGTGACAGTTAAGCTTCGAGAAGACAGACACGTGCTCCAGGCAAAGGCATGACAAGGGCCCGGAGAGGCTGGGGTCTTTGGCTGGCCCAAGCGTGCATGTCGGGGTGGGGTCGGGGGGGAGGCTGGCTGCAAGCGTCGAGGGCCATCTGGGAGCAATGGCTCGACTGCCAAGCCTCTCCAGCCATTCTCTCTGGCCCCTGAGTCTGAATTGGTTTCCCAAGGGCTGTTGCTCAGTGTGTATCTCATCTGGCCGCAGGGCACAGGTGGCTGCCTGCGCGTGTGTGTGAGGTCAGCAGAGCTCTATGTGCACACAGCTCCGTGTGCAATAGGGTGTGTTTCTAGGGGATTATCTCTAGGTAGAGTGCTAGCTCTAAGGGGTTGGGGACAAATGCAGGTGTCCGGGTGTGGGTGGGTCTGCCGGTGGGAGGGGGCTGTGTGGAAGGCGTGGAGGAGCATCTCTGGGTGAGAGGAGGATGAGGTGTGCGCATCAGGGCAAACAGAGATCACTTCAGAAAGGTTCCAGGCAAGGAAGCGCTGCTGTGGCCACTGAGTTAGCTCTTCAGGTGAGTCCTGACCCCTGGGGGCCAGCCTTGGAAACCGTCTGACGAGTCATTTGCCTGCACCCTCTCCAGGGGTTGCAAATTATTCCCCCAAGGCAACAAGCCACAGCACATCAGTCTTGCAGCTGGTCAGATTTGCAGGATGGGTCCATCGCCTGCAGCACTCACTCTTCTGTTACCTGAAATGCATGGAATTCCTAGGAATGAGCACTGTTGGTACCAGATTTCACCATTGGCATTAAATAACTTTATTGCAGGTTGTAGAGGACTGGCCTGGAATGTCGTGGGGAGTCCCCACCTCCCCCATGCATTCATGGGGACGTTCATAGGACAGGTTTGTAGGAACACAGCAGCATATGAAGGTGGTGCTTTATTTCCTTGACCACCATAGGGGGCTACTGTGCCCCTCACTGGGGTGCTGCCTGGGCTTTCAACCTATGATCCCTGTGAAGCCTCAGTGGGTTGGAGCTGCAATCCTCATTTTGCATCTGGGGAGACTGAGGCCCACAGGCACACAACACCAGGCCAGGGTGCATTCTGGAGCTGCTTTTTAAATCCAGGCCTGGCTCTGAAGCCAGTACTCTTTCTGCTTTTCCTGCTCCCTTGCAAATTTCTTAACCGCTCTGCCCACAGTTTTCCCAGCAGCAGAGGCGGCTCCTCCTCCTCCCCCCGCCCAACTCACGGGGCGCTTTAAGGAGCAAGGAGGATGCTTGCCTGGCAAAGCTGGCTGCTGCAGGAGGCATGACGCATGCGTTACCTGGTCAGTTTTAGATTGTTGTTTATTTAGGATCGTCATGACCCAGATTACTCATTCTTTTTTATTTTTCTCTGTGTGATTTTTGGCCCCAGGGTGCAGGTTTAGTAAGACCTGATGTCAGAGCAGGCAGGGGTGGGGATGTGGGTCATTGAGGGGCTTGGTGGAACTGCCCTTCTCCTGCCCCCCAAGTGCACACGCTGCCTTTGCAGAAACAGTCTCTCATTTGGCAAACGGCAGTGTTTGCCCTGGGATAAGAGCTTGCAGTCCCGCGCCAGGCCCTGTTTATTCTGGCATAAACTGCGGTGCTGTCCGAGTGCGCCGAGTTTGTTGAACTTCCTGGATTCCTTATCAGGCAGCCTGTCCTTCCAGGGAGCAGGTGAAAGGCTGATAGGGGCCCAGGAGAAGAAAACTCACCTGGCCTGAACTGCCGTTTCCTGCTGCCTTCCTTCCTGCATTCTCTGTGCCCCCTTTTATCCAGGATGCATCTTGCCCTCTCCAGCCTCCACACCTTTGCCTGGGCCATGCCCTCCAATACAAATTTCCTTTTTACCATTTCTACCAGTTGAAATCTTACTTGACTGGTAGAATGAATAAATGAATGAGTGAATGAATGAATGAGTAAATGAATGAGTTCTGAGAGTGGGGCTGGGCTAAGTGGCAGACATGCTCCCCGCCTTCATTTTTCTGTATTTATCCCCTCCCGTGGGGTCCCTGACTTTCAAGAGATTGTCAGGCTGTCCCAGGGTGCCAAAGTGAAACTCTCTGCTGGCCTCACACAGATTCAGGAGAACTTGTCTCTGTGGTGTCAGGGACAAAAGGATGTTACACATCCCCGCAGAAGGCTGGGGTGGGGTGGGGTGAAGTGGAGTGCAGGGCAAAGGGCTCTCAGGCTCAGGAGTCTGAAAGCCCTGGAGTCAAACCCTAACTCCATGTCTTCTAGCTCTTCTAGCCTGCTCCGAGTTTCCTTTGCCTGAGTCTGATGACTAAAAAGGCAGTGCTTTCTTTAGGAGGTCTGATGGAAGTGAGAGAGCCATGAAGCTCCCAGCAGGGGGTGGAGCATTTCATCAGACCCTATGTCTCTCCGAAGAGGACCACAGACAGATGGCTGGCCTTCAGCAGCCTTTCTGTGCTAATTGCTACCATTCATTGGCCGCCTCCAACAAGGCACTTCACATGCAGGGTTGCACAGCAAACTTGTAAGTTGCTGTTGTCACCCTCCTTGCAGATGAGGGGGCTCAGTGAGGTGGGGCCAGTGGCCCAAGTTGACACAGCTGACGGGTGGCAGAGCAAGGATTCAGCCATGACTGCTTCACTCCCCACCTATGCACGGTGGCCTCTGGCTGTCCATGTAGGCCAAGGAGAAGCCTCCTCCTTCCTATTCCTCTTGTTCACCAGTAGCCTCTTAGCTCACCTGGCCCTGTCTGTGTCCAGGGGACGAGGCTAGAGAGGGAGCTGCTAATGTGGAGTGAGTTCAGGGGTGCCTTAGTGTCCCTTGCCATCCCCTCATCTGCCATGTGCCCTCACTTTCCGGAGCTCCTTTGGTTCTGGCAGTGTGTGGTGAAGACCCCTTCTACTGCCTGCCACCCATACATCTGCACCTCGGGAAGGGACCCAGGCTGGAGACATTCTGATGGGGGAGAGCAGCTCCTGGTTGGATTCTAGAGTGGCCACCCTGGGAACTGGGGATTCATGATCAAAATAAGAAAAAGACATGTGAAGAAGAACCAAGAACGGGAGGGAATGGTGAGTGATTGTGCCCCTACTAAGTGCCAGGCCCTCTGCAGTTTCTTTCAACAACCTCGCAAGGAAAGTCCAAATTTGACCCTTGTTTTACGGAAAGGAAAATGGGGCACAGAGAGGTTCAGTGATGGGCCTGAGGTCACACAGCTAGCATGGCACAGGTGGGCTTCAACGCAGGTGGACTCAAAATCCTAATCTTGCCTATACCAGGTATGTGGCTATGGAAAGGGAATTGTCTTCAGGCAGAGCTAGCTGGTCTGGAGAGAAGAGAGGGATAGAGAGAGAAACCATCAGCCCACAAGGCTGGGGCCCTCAGCCCCCGGCCAGCAGCCCCCTGCCACCCACCTGATATGGCCAGAGGCCTGGAAACCCTTTGGCAGGTGAGGAACCAGCAGGCACCTCTCAGTGCTTCTGATGAGGAAACTCACGGAGCCTGGGTGCTCAGGGACATTCTCACTCTCTTCCTGGGACCCCTCAGGTAGGAGATAGGTCAGGTCTTCATGGCGGGGGAGGCACACGTGCAGGTGGGGCTGGCAGCTCCAAGTCACTCACATCCCCTTGCCCGATCCTACAGGATCCAGAGTGACCTGGAAGTTACCCTGAGCCTGGGGTGCCTCCTCCCTGGAGTAGAGTAAAATCAGGAATGGAGCCTTCCCACGAAAGCACGGTGGACCGCTAAGCTTACACAATAAATAAGAATAAAGTAATACAGCAGTTCTTCCCAGGACACGGCTGCAGGTTTCGGGTGGTTGGGGTGAATGAGCATTGCCGTGGACACCATCCCATCGAGGCTGCTCTGGCTTTCTCAGGGACGTGTCGTCTCTTCATCTTACAGATGTGCAAACGGGCGCTCCAGGCGGTTGACAAACCCAGGCTCCAACCGAGCAAGGGAAAGGCAGAGAAGCGATTCAACCCGAAATCTGTCGTTCTGTGGTGCCCAAGTTGATGATTACTGCTGTAGGACCTAGTGGGATTCCACGTCCTGGCGTTTGATCCGAAGTATTTCCTCTGTGATCAGAAAGTGCTTGCAAATGTCAGATTTAACATCTGTGCACTGTTCCATCAAGGGCTGGTAGCCCTACGTCCACAATGCTTCCCCCAGTGTGGACATCTGAGTTATTTCTAATCTTTCATCGTAAACCACAGAGCGATGATCTTGTTTGGGTATGAATACACATTTCCGGTTATTTCCTTGGGGCAGCTGTCACAGGTGGAGTTAGGAGTCCAGAGGGTGGGAACGCGTTGATAAGCCCCTGCAAAGCACCGAGGAGGTGCTTCAGAGGCTGGGGTGTGGGTCCCCCAGTTTGATCTTTCCCCTAAAGGCTGGACCACATGGCCTGCGTCTGGGCTTTCCCTGGTGGGCAGGGCCGGGGCCGCTGCCACGCCTCTGTCCTGCTTAAAGGGCCAGAGCCCAGGACACCAGTATTACACAGTGAATTTGCCAAGCGCCTGCCACTCATTCTTCCACTGACTTTCCTTGGGGGTGCCAGGTCTGTGAGTGCCGGTGTACTACCTGCCACCAGCATCTCAGGGAGATTTTCACAGCTGCTGGCTTTGGGCTCAATCCCCACGCCCTGCCAGCCCCCTGCCTGCGTCTCTCCATCCCCCTGCCTGGACCAGCTCAGTAGCTTCTGGCTGTTCCACCTGCACCCACTCTGGCACTTTTCTCCTTTTTCTTAAAAAAAGTTATTGTGGTTAGATATTTACAACATAACATTTCCCATTTTAACTGCTTTCAAGTATACAATTCAGCGGTATTAATTATGTTCATGTTGTGCCACCATCACCACCATCCATTGCCAAAACTTTTCCATCACCCCACAGCTGAGGGATCTTTTAAACACCCCGCTCCCCATCCCTGCCCCCCCTCCCACCCACAGAAGGGATTACCTGGCTAGAAGCAAACTAACTCATCTGCAAGTGTGCCGAGACTGATACAATCCTATGAGTCTCGATTCAGTGCCC
>PVKY010008386.1:0-14098 GCA_004027775.1 Bradypus variegatus
CATGCGGGGGCTAAACTGAGGTCCGGAAAGGTGGCAAGACTCGTCTGCAGCCCCCAGAGTGCTGCTGGCACAGTCGCTAGAATATTCTTTGCAACCAGCTAGATACTGCCCATTCTTGTTCTCTCCTTTTCCCTTTGAAGGAGCTCTGGAGTATTTTAATTCTTAAACTTACATGATCATTATTGTGCAAAGACAAGTTTTTTGATTATGAGAGTGTTGGTTTCCATTAAAGCTGATTTATAAAACATGTGTACATTCTGGAATAAGTCTGAGAGATCAGACTTGAGCTTCCAAAATGGGGGAAGGGGGAAGTCAAACTGGCCCCAGTGTTATTCTAGGACAATGCTGAAAAATTCAAATGGGGATAATGTATATATTCAACACTTACATGCACTCTGTAAGTGTTGTGATACTAGGCTGAAATATATTCTTGAACAAATATTATATTTAAATGATATTTAGTAACTCTGTCTTGTCCTTGCTAATCAGATTGCAAATCTTGATCTCTAGCCCTAATGTCTTTCTTGATGAGCTTTCTTTTTTAATGAACATTGCAGCTGCAGAAATATCTAAAAGTATTGAGAATAATATAGTAAACATCCATATACCACCATCTAGCTTAAGAAAGAAAACATTACTAATGTACATTTAACTCCCTGCAGACCCCTTCTTCATTCCATTCCCTTTCTACTCCCCTTAGAAACACCACCCTGAATTTGGTGTTTACCATTCCCTTGTCTGTTATATTTCTACAACAAATATCTGTATCTGTTAAAATATATAATATTGATTTGGATCTCTTTACACTTTATATCATACCATGGCTTGCTTTTTTGGCTCAATGTTATGTTGCTACAAGTAGCCACAGTCAATTCATCTTCATTGCTGTACAGCAGCCCATTATACGAATCCAACAGTTTATTTATCCGTTCTCATGTTGGAGGACATTTAGGTTACTCCCAGTTTTTCCTCTCACAAGTAACACTGTTGTAAACACTCTTGCATATACCTCCCTGGTCGCGAGGGTTTCTCTAGGGCGTAGATCTATGAGTGGAATTTCTGGGACCTGGGGAATGCACTTCTTCAAATGGACTTGATTTTGCCACATTTGGGCTGTCCTTTCATGTCTCTCCCAATGGTTCTCAACACTGGCTATGCCTCAGAATCACCTGGGAATCTTTAAAATGTATGCAGGTACCTGGATAACTCCCCACACCTATTTAGCCAGAGTCTCCAGGGATGGGGCAACAATTTGGAAAGCTCCCCAGGTAACCATATTGCATGGCCAAGGATGAGAACAGCTGGGACCAAGCCTGGCCTACTCTCTTGGCCTCTCAATGGCAGACACTCATAAAGACAGCCATTAGCTTATACTTCCTAATATCAGCAGGAGCTAAACAAATATTTGCTGATAGAGTAAACAAAGCATTTAAAATGAAAGGACACTCTTTTAATTATTCAGGGTAATGGGAGATGGGGAAAACAGATAAATGGCCAGAGGGTAGTGGTGAGCTAACATTTTAAATTATGAATTCCACCTTTCCCCCTTCATTTCCCTCCCAGCCCCAAACCATGATCATCTAGATTCATATTCTGAGAAAGTTTTAACAACCAGTGAACTGAGCAAAGGGCAGGAAACCAGAGGCTGTGCCCCACTGTCAGGACCAAGGCTGGCCCGATAGCTAAGAGGTCTACAGACCGAATGTAGACCTCAGTTCTGAGGCTGCCTGTGTGGCCTTGGCCAAGTTCCTCCACCTTTCTGAGCCCATTCTCTCCTCTCCAAAAGGGTGATGATAACAGTAACCACATCCTATTGTTGTTGTGAGGATTAAAGGGGGTAGTGCCTGTAAAGTGCTTGGCATATGGTAAGTGTTCAATAAATGGTAACTGCTCTTATCAATATTATTTAGAAACATTTGAAGAGCAGATCGTTGACCTGCCAGACACACCCTTAGGCAAAGCTGCTGGATTAACCTGGGCCTGAATTTTGGTATTCGAAAAGCTGTCCTGTAAATTAGGGTCCATATTAGGTGACATTAAACAATGGGAGGGAGGCAATAGTTTCAATGTATTGAACGCTTAGAATGTACCAGATACTATGCTAAGGAGTTTGCATGCATAGAGCATTTAATCCTCACAACTCCGTGAGGTAGGTGGGACTATTATTCTCATTTTACAGATAGGGAATTTGAATCCAGTGAAGGTAAGTTACTTGCCCAAAGTCATTCAGCAGGGCTAAGATTTGGACAAGGGCTGCTTCCAGAACCTGCATCCAAAGCCATGCCCTGTGCCTCCTTCAACAAAACCATAGATGCTTTTCTGTGTCTGCCATTTAGCTTTGCTTTGGTGAGTGACAAGCTGTACCAAAGGAAGGAGCCTGTCATCAGCTCTGTGCACACCAAAGTGAAGGGGATAGCAGAAGTGAAAGAGGAGATCGTGGAGAACGGGGTGAAGAAGACGGTGCAGACTGTCTTCGACACCGCAGATTACACCTTCCCTTTGCAGGTGAGCATTTGTCAGCACCCTTGTGGGCCTGTCCCTGCTCATGGCCACCATCACCCCCTTACCTGGGGCCCAGAGCCTCACTCCAGAGAAGACTGTTGGTCGGCCCTACTTAAACAGCTCTGCAAAAATCCCAACTGAGGAAGTCTAAAAATTGCAAAACTGGGTCAGATCCAGCAGCTCAAAGAGGAGATGACACTTTTAATCAAATCCTACAGGGTTTCTCAAAATAGCAGCCTGTCCTGGTGCATTTAAAACACAGTCTGATGCACTCACGCTTGATTTATACATAGCCTTTTAGAAGCAGGGCCAGCGAGACAGCCAAGGTCTGCCCGGATTCAGAAGGGCAAAGAACTTTCTCAGTGGAGAAGTTGTATGTGTGGCATTTTTATCAACAAAAATGTCTCCATGAGACCAATTCATCACGGGGTACATATTTTGCACAAAGAAAGGTTATGGATGACGAAGAGAGAATAGATGTGGATGGCAGAGAAAGGGTGTGTGATGGAGACATTCTGAATTTGCAAGAGAAAATGAAAGCAGAATTGTCCAAAAGGAGAAATGGAAGTGAGGTTGAGGAAGGGACAAAAGGGCATGTTTGAAGTCCTGGGGAGCTGGAAAGCTTTGCAAAACCATAAAACCCAAGCTGCTATCTGTGGGTCATTAAATTCCCCAACTATTTCCCAGGTGGTGGGATGCCCTATTGCCCTTCAATTCAAGTCTTGGAGAATCTGAAGAGTGTTTAGATGAAGGCTGCTCTCCTGCCCCTGCCTCCCAGGCCTCCTGAGCTTCGATTTAATGGGATTTAAAAAAAAAAAAAGGAAAAGGCTGCTTTTGAGGCTGGACTGGAATGAATACTCAGGATCAGTGTGAATGTTCCTTGGCTTTCCCTGGGCACAGTGGGGTGGCTCGTCCAGCTTTGATATCAAGCCCTAGGAACATGCTGAGTTGCTCACAAATCCTGCTCTTTAGATTGACGCTTAGAAGCGTGGAAAGATTTGACCCCAGCCCAGGTACTCAGCAAGCTGGATTATGATGCCTGAGTAGTTAAGTTAGTTCTGTTCTAAAAGGCCTGCCATTTTCTTTCTTGTTTCCTTTTCATCCACAGGGAAACTCCTTCTTTGTGATGACAAACTTCCTCAAGACCCAAGGCCAATTTCAGGGGCAATGTCCCGAGGTAAGGAGTCAGGAAATGGTTGGGTGGGTGACAGGAATTCCTGGAAGAGGCACTACAGCTGCAGGCCGAAGGGTCCGAGGCAAACTGCAGATCTGCTCTTTCCATCTCTCTCTCCATATGCAGCTCATGACAACAGCAGTCCTTGCATATTTCACTGGAGCCTCACAATAACTCTAGGAGGACAGCAGAATTTCCAGCTCCATTTTGGAGATGAGAACACAGGCTCAGAGACGTTAAGCAGCTTCCCAATGTCACACAGCTTGCTGGAGGAAAAGCCAGCCTTAGAACTCTGTGTCCTTGTTGACAGCTTTTCCTGCTGTGTCCACTGTGAACTGTCTGCAGGGTCAGTCCTGGGAAACACTGTAAAGCACGTTGAGCTTGCCTTTCATCATAAATGATATATGCACGCAAACTCCTTAACATCTGTATGAAATTCTAGCCTCTATACCAGGTTCTAATGCTCCCATATCTCCCCCTACAGGTTTTCCAGACCTGGCTTTGCCCTCTCCATACTCTTGACCTTCTCCTACATCTTTCTGGAAAATTTCTTCCTCATCAAAATGTATTTGTCCTGTTCTGCACAGGCCTGCTCTCTGCCTTTTAAGAGGAAAACTCGCTTAGTGGATCCATGTGTTACTGGGGCGTTACCTGGTACACCTCTCCTACCATCTCCCTCTCAGGTGACATACCTGTGCCTTACCGGGGACCATTCCCCACACCCTGAGGAGTGCAGCCGTGGTGGCGCTGTGAGGCCGGGTCCGCTGCCTGTGGGGAGCCCCGCCTTGCCCGCGGATCCGCTCACCAGTCCACTCCACTGCCAAGGTCTGGGTTCTGAGCTCTGGGTAAATAGCCTCACTCTTCGTGTAGCCCTTGCCATCGTTTGCACCTGAACCCAGAACCAAGCTCACATTTCTTGGTGTCGGTCTCAATCACACGCCCCCTGAAAAGAGGTCACTGCAATGATGTCGCCCCATCTCCCTTCAGCTGCCCCTGCCCCCCGAAGACTCAGCAGCAGGCAGTCGAGCTGACTGCACCTGCCACCTCCCTTCCCTGCAGGGCCACTCGGCCTAACCCTCGCTGGGGCCTCTGGTAATCTCTGCCCCCCACTTGCCCCCAGACACACAAAGGCTTTCATTTCATTTCTTTGCAACTTTACTTTTTTAGAGCAATTTTAGCTTTATGGAAAAATGGCACAGAAAGTACAGAGTTCCGTGTACCACCCCTCACCACGCCCCCGGTTTCCCCTATTATTAACTTCTTGCATTCGGGAGGGATATTTGTTACCACTGATGAGCCAATACTGATACATGATTATTAACTAAATATTAATTGATTAAAAATAGGCATTCTGATTAACTAAAGAATAATAAGTGGTTTGCATTAGGGTTCCCTCTTTGTGTTGTAGGGTGCTGTGGGCTTTGACAGTGTGTGATGTCACAAATCCACCATCACAGTGTTGAGCAGAAAATAATTTCACTCCCTAAAAATGCCTGATGCTCACCTATTCATCCCTGCCTTCCCTGAATCCCTGGCAAATGCTTCTCTTTTTACTCTCTCTGCACAGAAGCACATTCCAAGCTACTGAGACCTGGAAGGAAGAAAGTTAGGGTGGCCCAGAAGATAAGAGCCTGGACTCAGGGGCTGGACTGTTAATGGGCCGGAACCTGACTCACTAGCTGTGTGATGTTGGCCAGGGGACTTCACTTCTCTGTGCCTTGATGTGTTCCCCTGTAAAATGGGGCTAATAATGAACACTAGCTCATAAGATTGCAGATAGAAACAAATGAGCCAATACCTACGGCACACTTAAAACAAGGCATGGCACATTTAAGCACCCGAACGAGTGAGCTGTTAGGATTAAAACGACAAGTTCTCCTCAGACAGAACGTCGCCACATTATCGGGACCAGTGAGAACCCGCAGGGCCCAGTGGAGGCACTGCCAGCCTAGAGAACACCAGGGGCACCAGAGTATATAACTACTCGCGATATTGGTCCTGACGCCCCACGGCTGGCATGGGTTGGTCTAATTATAAATTCGCCTCCTCTCTTTGCATATAGACACTCGCTCTGTCTCTGATCAGGAGATGAAAGTCAAGGATGGGGCTCAAGGTCCAACTCAGTTGTTGTGGCCACGCCCCACGTATACACTTGCCCCAGTTATCTACTGCTGCATAAGAAACTACTCCAAACCTGGTGGGCTTAAAACAACCGCCATTTTATTAGCTCTCAGTGGGTTGACTGAGCTCAGCTGGATGGTTCCTCTGGCCTCATAGGGTTGGAGCCCCTTGGAGGCTCAGCTGCGACACTGGGGTGTCTGGGCATCCTTTCCCCTCCGGCTACTCTCAAGGCTTCTCCTCTCTGCAGGGCCTCTCCATTCAGAATCCCCAGCAGGGTGGCCCGACTTTTTAAATGGCAGCTCAGGGTTCCGAAAACCAAAATGCAGAAGCTTCCAGACCTTCTGTTGGATATGCAATCACAGAGCTAGCTGAGACTCAAAGGGAGGGAGCAAATCTCCACCTCTGAATGGGGAGAGTAAGAAAGAACCAGTGGCCATCTTTAATTTATGCAACAATAAAGAAAAAAAAACAGATGAAAACAAATCGTTTTTTTAATTCTAGAATTTCTTTGGGAGAGCAAAATAGGACTGGTTTATCTCCTCCCTGAAATATCCTTCCAGCTGATAATCAAAATAGCTTTCCATGCCACAGCAAATAATCACTCACTCACTCACTCTCTCACTCATTCATTCCACATTTACCAAGCACCTACTATATTTCAGACACTAGGGCTACAAAGATATGGCTCAGGTTTTGCATTCAAAGGATTGACAGTCTAGTCGAATGTCATGGGAGGAAACCAGGACTTGCTGGATGATGGAGAAAGGCAGCTGGGAAAAAAAGAACATGAGAGAGTTTGAAAACTACGAGAAACATTTACTGGGCAAGTACTATATGTTAAACTCCTTCTTTTCATAACAACCATATAAGCCACATCTATTCATTCTCCTTTAATAGAGGAGGAAACTGAGGCTCAGAGAGGTGAAGTAACTTGTCCAAGGACACCCAGCTAGAAAATGGCACAGCTGTTGCCAAACCCTAGTGTACCAGGGTCCAATACCTGGGCCCTTCCCTGCACGACTGTAACAGCCACAAACTGCACAGAGGATAAGGAGCAGAGGCTATTTTCACACCCATGCCGTATTCTGGTTTCCCCAACATGGGCCATTAGTGCTAATCCCTAGAAAATGCGACGCCAAATACACATAAACTGAGTCTTGTCATGTCTCTTTCCCACATTCTGTCCTTCAGCCCCGAGACCCGACTGGCCTCATTTTCTCGGGCCGGGAGAGAATGCTGGCCTGCTTCCTTGTTTCCCCATTTCCTGCTGAGTCTTTGTGCCTCTTTGGATCTCTCAGTTCTGCAGCCACAGAGCTCTGAGACCACGCCATCTGCTCTCCACCCGGGATGCTGTCCGTGGGAGTGGTCCCTGGCTGCCCTTTAAACATTTACTGAGTTTTTTATTTTAATTTTTAAAATCACCTACTTTAAAATTTTATTTAAAAAATTATCCCATTGGGATGTAACTCACATACCTTATAATTCACCATTTTAAAGTATCAGTGATTTTTAGTATAATTGCAGAGGTGTGCAATCATTAAGACTATCTAATTCTAGAATATTTTCATTATCCCCAAAAAAACCCTGTACCTGTCAGCAGTCATTCTCCATCTTCCCTCCCTCCCTCACTCCCAAGCTCTGCACCCACTAATCAACTTTCTCTCTCGATGGATTTGCCTATTGTGGATATTTCAAATATGTGGAATCAAACAACATGTGGTCTTTCATGTCTGGCTTCTTTTCTCAGCATCATTTGTTCAAGGTTCATCCACGTTGTGGCATGTGACAGTACTTCATTGCTTTTTTAAAAATGTTTATTTTACTTATTTTATTTTTTATTGTGGTAACATATATATAACCTAAAATTTGCCATTTCAACCATTTTTAAGTGTACAATCCAGTGGCATTACTTTTTCACTGTTGTGCTATCACCACCATTTCCCGTTGCTAAAACTTTTTCATCACCCCACAGAAACTCTGTACCCATCAAGGTATAACTCTAATTTCCCTCTGCCCAGCCCCTGGAAGCTTCTAATCTACTTTCTGTCTCTATGAACTTGCTGGATATTTCATGTAAGTGGAATCATGCAGTATGCTTGCAAGGTACATTCGTGTCGTATCATGGATCAGAACTTCATTCCTTTTTATGGCTGAATAGTATTCTGTTGTATGGATAGAGCACATTCTGTCTATCTGGTTGTCTGTCAGTGGACACTTGGGTTGTTTCCACCTTTTGGCTACTGTGATTAATGCTGCTATGAACACAGGTGTACAAGTTCCATTGGAGTCTCTGCTTTCAATTCTTTTGACTATACACCTAGTAGTGGATTTCTGGGCCATATGATAATTCTATATTTAACCTTTTCAGGAACTGCCAAATTGATTTCCACGGTGGCTGCACCATTTTACATTCTAATCAGCGATCATGAGAGTTGCAATTTTCCTACATCCTCACCAACAGTTATTTTCTTTTTTTTCCTTAAAACAAAAGCCACTCTAATGACTGTGAAGTCATCTCTTATTGTAGTTTTAATTGGCATTTCTCTAACGGCTAATGATGTTGAACATCTATCTGTTCATGTGCTTATTGGCCATTTGTCTCTCTTCTTTAGAGAAATGTCTATTCAAGTCTTTGGCCCACTTTTTCAAAATTGTGGTATTTATTTCATTTATTTTCATAGTTGAATAATATTCCATTGTGGCTATTCCATATTTTGTCTATCCGTTCATCAGCTGATGGACATTTGGGTTGTCTCCATTTTTTACCTTTTAAGAATAATGCTGCTGTGAGCATGTGCATAAGTCGTCTTCGTGTGGAAACAGACATCCACATTTATGTATCTTACTCCCCACTGTCTGTTCTTTTCTCTGCAGTATCCCACCCGCAGGACGCTCTGCTCCTCTGATAGGGGTTGTAAAAAAGGATGGATGGACCCGCAGAGCAAAGGTACATTCTGTTTCCTTTCCTAAGACCCTGGGGGTGGATGGTCTGGCATCTTGCTGACATTCACGAGGCCCAGGTTAGGGTCTTTAGCCTTTTGGCTCTCAGCCTCCTCCTTCCACCACCACCAAGTCATAGGCGAGCCGTGTCTGCCCTGTGCCCCGGCTCTGTCCCTGGCTGCCAGCTGCTGCCTGGGAAGGTGACTCCAACTTCCTAGTGAGGATGCTCGTCCGAGCCGACCAGAATAGCAGCTTCAGTGTTCTAATCAGGTGGAAAAGTCAGATGGCCCATAGCATCATCTTGGGTATCCTCAACTTCTCCCCCCTGAATTGTCCCCCAAGGTTGAAGGGCGTGAACTTAAACCCTCAGGGCATCTAGGGGCAATATCCATGGTCACTGGCAGAATTCCTGTAGCTCTTATTTTAACTCAAAAAGGCACATGAATATTGCATTCTCTTCAATACCATGTGTTTGAAGTGGTAAATAAAAAAATAATTTTAACATTATTTACTATTTAATCAACTTTCCCCTCTGGAATCTGTTGGTAACACTGGTACTCCAGAAAGGTGCGCCATGTTTAATCCATGGCTTTGCACACCCATGGTACACACCGTGTGCCCCAGGGGTACTCGGAAGCCCATTTGAGAAGCCAAGTTCGAATCCATTTATGACAGCAAGAGAACAGATTCTGCTGCCCTCTCAGGCATCTTTTCTTGCACAGAAACCAAAGGAACAAACAGAATCCATGGTCCTTCTTGCTCTCTCTGATCAGTTTTGAAAGAGCTTACTGTTTAACATTTTGCCTCTTTGATTCGCCTTATGTAAGTTTGTGGGTAGGATGGGGTTTCACAGGAATGGAAACTGCTTCAGTTGAAAAGCATAAAGATTCTCTTCTTGGGCTGAATGAATGGCTCTCACTGGAGAATTTCCTCTCTGTGGTTCTTTCACACCTGTGATCACACGTCCCCTTGATCCCCACAGGGGTCCAGACCGGAAGGTGTGTACCCTACAAGGAGAACCAGAAGACCTGTGAGGTCTCTGCCTGGTGTCCCACCGAAGCAGTGCAAGAGGCCCCCCGGTGAGCCGCACAGTGGGGGCACACCACGGCCCTCAGCAGGGAGTGGACGGGGCCTGGCCAGAGGCCCCACAAAGCTCTCCCCTCACAGTGTAGGCCCCAAAGCCCTGCATCCTACTGGCTTTATGACCTCCACGCCAGGATGCTGCCTGGCATAAAGCCAGCAGGCTCCGGTAGGGCCATGCTTGTTGCTCAAATACTGAAATAATGCTGTGCCAGCTGGTGAGGAGCTACTACTCCAAGTACCCTTAGGCGCCCCTGCCCCAGGATCTGCCCCAGCACCTCTGGGGCACCTCCAGACCCTGATCCAGTGCCATAGTAGTGTCTGTTCCACCTGGCCAATGCCAAACTGAGTAATGATGGATGGTAAAGAGAGAAGGAAGGTGGACAGAAGGGAGGACAAAAGGAAGAGAGGGAGGGAAAATGGAAGGAAGGAAGGAAGGGAGGGAGTAAGGAAGGGGGGAGGGAGGGAGGGAAGGAAAGGAAGGAAGGAAAGAACCACGTACTGATTTGGTAAACTATATGCATTGTGTGGTCTGTGCTAAACACTTGGGGTGCCAAAATAAGAAAATGATTGTCCCATCCTGTAGGAGCCCCGAGCCTACTGGCACAGGGGTGTGCTGGAGCTGGATAGCACCAGCTCTGAACCAATTATGCTCATCCTTTTCCAATTTCAAGCTCAGTGAGGTCTCACTGGTATCTTGAAATCAGCCATGATGGCAGTATTTACAACGCAATAATCAGTAAATGGTACAAATGAGGGCTTTTCTTCACCCCTACAGAGCTGGTTGTTAAACATTTACCAGCACACCTCTGTAAGTATGTAAACATATGATTATATCAGAGTGTGCCAAGTGTTACAGTAAACGCTATGGAGTCTTAAATAGGGAGGGTCTCTTCTTGGGGAAGCTGGAGAGGCTTCATGGAGAATTTTGGAGGATTCTGCCCACTAGGTCTCTGCATCCACCTCTTCACTCATGTCAAGGACTTAGTGAGCCCAGCCACCTTTGCCCCGCAGGTCCGTGCAGTCACTGCCCCCCATCTTGTCTTGCTCTGTCTCAGGCCTGCCCTCTTGAACAGTGCCGAAAACTTCACTGTGCTCATCAAGAATAATATCGACTTCCCTGGTCACAACTACACCACGTAAGTGCCCAGAATGTCTGTATAACGAATTACCCTAAGACTAACTAGCTTAAAACCACAAATGCTTTGTTCATACCATCTCTGCGGGTCAGGAATCTGGGAGCGCAGTTAACTCTGGGCGTGACTGGCGCTGTGGAATCCTCTTCCAAGCTCACCTACTCGGTCGTGCGCAGGAGGCCTTGGTTCCTCACCATGCGGCCTCTCTGCGTGGCTGCTTGAATGTCCTTACCACCTGGAGGTTGGCTTCCCCCAAAGTGAGTGACCCCAGAGAGACAGAACAAACCAGCAAGAGAGCACCCGAGAGCACCCCGGCCGTGGTCTTTTATAACCTAATCTCAGGCGCGGCACCCATCACTTCTGCAATACTCTACTGGCCACCCACACCACCCCTGGTTCAGTGGGGGGGCGACTACAACAGGGGGTGACTCCCAGGAGGCGGGTCATGGGGGGCCTCATGGGGTCCAGCTACCACACTGGCTCACTCCTATGAAAGAGATGGAGCCTGCTTTTCAATAGAAATGTTTGTTTGCTTTTAATCACGTGCAGGAGAAACATCCTACCGGGTTTAAACATCACTTGCACCTTTCACAAGACCCAGAATCCACAGTGTCCCATTTTCCGACTAGGAGATATCTTCCGAGAAACGGGAGATAATTTTTCAGATGTGGCAATCCAGGTTGGTGGTGCCTTTGTGCAGTGGACTGTGGGACTGGGGGTGGTGGGTGGGGACGTCCCGTGGCAGGAAGACAGGCCAGCGGGTCTTAGTAACATGGCATTCAGTAAATCCATGCATGGTGCCAAGCCACAACAGCCCTAAAAGTGGATACTCAGTGCACGAGATTCCTATGGCTGCTGTAACAAATTACAACAGACCTGGTGGCTTAAAACAACACACACAAATTCTCTTAAATTCTGGAGGTCAGAGCCTGAGATCCGTGAAGTCAAGCTGTGGGCACTGCCTCTGGGGCTGCAGAGGAGAATGTTTCCCTGACTCTTCCAGCTTCTAGAGATGTGTTTCTTGCATTTCTTGGCTCATGACCTCTTCCTCCATCTTCAAAGGCGATGAAAATGTAAAATTGGTTGTAGTGATGGCTACACATATCTGTGCACATACTAAAACCCCTTAAACTGTACACTTTAATGGATGAATTGAATGGTATGTCACCTGTATTTCAACAAAGCTGTTTAAAAGGAAAGAAAAAAGTGTAGACAGTTCGGAATAAAAGACTTTTCTACAGGAGTGTCAGAACATAAGGCAGAAAAGATTTCTGAAGGAATGCCCTAAATTCCAGTCTAAAAAGTTGAGACTGAATCTTTAGTGGGAGGCTGTCAAAGGTGTTTAAGGGAGTGGTTTGTTGGAAGCTATATTTTAGGAAAATAAGTCTAATGGTGGTGTGTGCCAATGGTGGGAGGAGTAGGAGATGCGTTTGCAGCTGCCTCAGGAGCAGTTGTGTGAGTTAGAGACAGACACATTTATGGCTCTCAAACCTTTAAGAAGCATTTTTTCTTAAACCTTTAAGAAAACTTCCCCTCAGCAGTCATGCCTGGCAGCCAGAACACCCAATGCAGACAGGTGCCTGGGGCTTGCTTCACACCACGTGCCGCAGGACTCAGACACTGTCCCTTGTTGGTCTCCTTCAGGGTGGAATTATGGGCATTGAGATCTCCTGGGACTGCAACCTGGACAGGTGGTCCCATCATTGCCGTCCAAAGTACAGCTTCCGTCGCCTCGATGACAAGACCACCAGTGAGTCCTTGTACCCTGGCTACAACTTCAGGTAAACGAGTGCTGCCCGTCAGGGCTCGCCAGTGGCTGGGATGCCTCGATGCCACGGGGGCTTTGGGGGTCTACCTGAATCTCATCCTCAGCCATCAGTAAGACTAGTCTTCAGTTCCCAAAGCAACAGGTGAATAGAAAGAGATCTTCTCTGAGACCTAGGTGATGACTGAATCCTTGTACCAATTATTTGTTTCATTTTAGTTATTAAAGAGATGCATACACTTTGTAAAAACAACGATAGCCAAACCCTTGGGAAAGAGAGAAAAGCAGAGAGAAGAGGATAAAAAATGACCCATTATCCCACTACTTCCAGATAATCAGTGGTAACCCGCTAGTGAATTTTCCTTTGTCTATACCAATTCTTTCATGAGGCTCATGTGAGAGCATATCACACATGCAGTTTGGCATTCTGATTTGTTTTGGTATGTCTCCAAACCCCAGGTCACTTAAAATTCTTTGTGGCCACCGCATTCATGATCATAATATTATGGTTACATTATGGATGAAATGATAACAGTAACTACATTCAGGGAGGGTCTTCTAGGTACCAGGGGCTCTATGTCATCTTGCACCTCACGACAGCCCTGGAAGGTAAATATTAGTGGTCCTGGTTAAAGCCTAGAAAAGCCTGGTGACCTGCCAAGACTCACAGCTCATAGTAGAAGCTCCATAATTCTCAGCTCACTCTCACCCCATTCACGCCCCTCCCCTCCACCTCATGATTCTCACCCATTCCCCTACTACTGGGCACTGGGGCTGTTTCCTGTTTTTATATTATAAACAACTTGGGCACATAAGCCTTTTGTTTGCATTGTAGGTTATGTCCTTAGAATAAATTTCTCCAAGTAGAATTGCTGGATCAAAGGTTATGAACATTTGTCACGTTTTAAGTTTTAAGAAATTTCTATGGCTGTAATTTTCATTTCTAGGATTTATAGTTGGTTCTTTTTCAAACCCACATTCTATTGTCTCAATGGGCTCCATTCTTACCCTATGCGTCCATCCCTATTGCTCAGCTCCTTTCGCTTGATCTACAACCTGTAGGAACTTGGGCGTGATTTCTCCCGGTCCTCCTCGGAATAGCTGTTGGTGGACTGTCTTCTGCAAACTTCTGGGCATGCTGTGGGATATGCATGCATCCCTCTGGGGTGACCATGTGATTATGTGGCTGTTCCTGCAGGGACTGTATGGATTCTACCAGTTGTGAACCAGCTTTTACTTTAATTTTGGGCTCTGGATTTCTTCACTTTGCCAGAAGCGTCCGATTCTACTCCCTTGTGATGTAGGGGTTCTGCGGCCTCCGCTCTCTTTCCCAAAAGGGTGTTACAACTCTAATTCCTCAAATCCTTGGCTACTACTGGG